>RXPK01003382.1:0-35949 GCA_004143645.1 Protaetia brevitarsis
TATACTTCCGCCATTCTATATATTAACCCATCGTAGACGTCGCGACGGAAGGTAGGCGGCGCGTCGGTGCCAAGGGTACAACGAACGAAACGGGGCACTAGCAATGCAGCTCTCAAATTATCCCAAATTGCCGCATATTGGGCGCACGAATATTGTGCTTGTAACAGCCGTTTAAGAAACAACCTTACTGAATGTAGCAGTCATATCATTTTATTTGTTAAAAGTAAAGCGTACTATTAAAGAATTTATGGGGAAATAGAGTTTTTATTTCAACTCCACCTAGTATTAATTTTGTGCACTAGACGAAAAATAATCTTAATACATAAATTACACTATTAATTTTAGGCGAATGTTTTGAAGGTTAAAAGTTTCTCTATCAAATACCTGACTAATTAAATTGAGATAGAACTATATTTTTCCTTACGAGGGTGATTTGCAGGTCGAAATACGTAGAAATGTTTTCAATTTCCAGCTAATACCAACATTATATACATCATTGCCAATAGGGTGAACAACTATAAATATTTCATTTGTGTTAATATAAATATAACGTTATTCTTCTAAACTTCAAGGCTTTATAACCTATACAAGATAGTTCTACTTTCCCTATATACTTTTATCGGCAACACGAAAATTATTATACCGTCTTTACACTCTACTGATTTAGAAGAAGCGAAACCGCTTTTGTAGCATCAGACGAATCCCAAAACACCTTGTATTTCCTTTTCACACTCTACCACACTCCGACCAGAGATACCATCTTCATTTACTCGCGGCGATTTGGAATGCATTAATTACCGTTAATTGGCCGAGTTAATTTATATTAAACAAGAAATTCGATAATACGTAACGGCTCGGCCGGCATAAATAACTAAGGATAGTTTGTTGTATTGGCGAGAAAATGGCCCGTTTTTTTTTTTTTTTTGATTGCGTGGTGTAAATTAAAAAGAGTAAATTTAAACGAAAAAAAAAAAACAGTGCGAATGTAAAAAATATATATATACATTATTCTTTTATCTACTCTGAAAGCACACAGTTTTGCCATCGTGTTTTCAGGATTCTTTTAACAATGAAAAAAAAAACTAACAAGGCGGATAAGCGCTTTAAACACCTACAGCGATCCATGTATAGAAAACTATTCCTTGGAAAATGCAATCTATCTGAATCGAGCAAAATATACCCAAGTCTCTAAAGACTTGAACAGAACACCCTGTATATTTTTATATTTTCGAATCGCCCTTAAAATACTAGTTCAAATTTATGTAGGATACTTTATACCTCAAATTCGTTTGTTTTGAGATATTTTGATTCTTCACGAAAAGTGACATACGAGGAGGTCCAAAGTTCGTGGAATGAAAGGGTTTAAAAAAAAAACAATAAATCTATTTTTCCTTTTCAATATAATCACCCTTAAGCACAATACATTTATTAGACTATGAATTAATTTTTCTAAACCATCATAAAAATTTTTTTATCTTTCGCCTCAAAATGGCTCATTGCCTCCTTTACCTCATTGTCGTCGGAAAATTTCTTCCCGTAAGTGTTTTTTTTTAAATTGGGGAACAAATAAAATCACTAGGGGCAGGTCTGGACTGTAGGGTGGATGGACTATGATTGAAAGCCATGCTTGTGCAGAGCAGCCATTGCAACTCTGCTCTTGTGAACCGCGCATTGTCTTGCAAGAGGAACACACCCTTGGTCAATTTTCCTCGACGTGTTTTCCTTGATGCGCCTCCTTAATTTCCTATATCGCTGCGTAATATTCTCCGGTTATGCTCCCTTCCTTTTTTTGTAATCAATCAATAATATCCCTCACAATCCCAAAAAACAGTAGCCATCAACTTCCAGCCGATTCTGACACTTTGAATTTCTTTGGCGGTTGGTGTCCCTTTTTATGCCATTGCATGGACTCCTGTTGACTCAGGCTCAAAGTGATGAACCCATGTTTCATCTCCGGTAACAATCCGCTCCAAAATGGTGCAGGTTCGTCTCCACACAGCTCCAAAAAATTGTTCGACGCATCGCGCGCTGTTGTTTCTGAAGTGCGTGAGCATTTCTCGGTAACCCATCTTGCACTGACTTTGTCATACCCAGGTGGTCATGTAGGATACGCAAAATGGTGGTATTCTAATACCCTACTAATGCAGATAATTGTTTTTCTTCAAACGGGTATCTTCCAGTACAAGTTCTTCCACTTTTTCGACGATGTTTGATGTGGTGGCTCACTGGCCGTCCTGAGCGGGGGTCGTCTTCAATCGACTCCCGGCCCTGTTAAAAAGACCATGCCACTTATATAATCATTGATTTACTAGGGCAGTGTTCCCCATAAACGGTTTCCCATTTCATTCAATATGGTTTGAGCGTTCTTCCTTGCTTGGTAAGAATTTTATTACAGCACGGTGTTAATTTTCTCCATAGTTTCAGTTTTCTTCCGAATTGACTTGTGTAGCAGGCAACTATTCGTAAACGACTGACGGCAATAGGGCTGCAGCTTAACCTATATACTAATGATGAGTCCCAATCAGAATGACACATTACGAGGCGCACCTATCCCATTCCATCCCTACATTCCACGAACTTTTGTCCTCCCTCGTATCAAGCCCTTAAATACTCTTCCGATTTTCTTCAATCCACTTGTAATTCTGACAGAGTGAAGGTCATGTGAATAAAAGTCATCACATCTTATATACAATGTGCATGAAAATCGATAAAAGATTCATTCTAAAAAATGCAAAAAAGATCAAATAAAATCCGCTATTTTTCTCATTATGCAACGATATCTTCATATATCTTCCATCTGTCATTAATTAGTAGCACTTCAAAATGGCCTATGCGGACTTTACCCCAAATAACCGTTTGATATAAGATTAACATCTCTCATTTGCAGTCATTTACATGAAAAGATTACAATTCTATCAAGATCTATTAGCAATAATAATTAGTGATACCTTGAGACTTCTTTTCACTAATGAAACCCAAAACACGTCAAACTTACATGCAAACTCACCTTAATATGCCTATTGACAAAACGCGAAATCATGTAATACAAATAAACAGCACTTTTTCCATAGAAACTCATTTGGATCCGTGGAAGATGGATTATCTTGTAACCCAAGAGCCTGAATAAAATATTAAATGTGGACAGATATAGAATTAACAATAAATTTTTTGAAGGCTATCAAGATTTTTCGAATTAAATCTTCATGAATATCTGTTATTGCCTCGGCTTAATTTCTACATATATACGAGAAATTTAATGGGTCGATTCCTTAGGATTATTAAATCATAAAAATTAATGTTCTAAACAGACTTAATTTTAAAGTTACAAAATGTGTTAATGGTAAATTCAAAGTTCATATAATTAAACGTACAAATACAACAAAATTATCTTATAGAAACTGTTGAAAATGATCGCCTTCAAGAATAACTGAGGCATTTCGAATTGTCTTAAATGCTGCAGATTTCTACGATTTCTCAGTTCATCAATATTCTCAATGAAAGTCGTATAAACTAATGGTTTAACTTGAGATGCCCCAGAAGAGAAAAATCTAGAGAATTTAAGTCTGGATATCGAAAAGGCTACGATTTGGATACGTATAGTTCCAAAAACTCACAAGCAACTAAAATGGAATGTGCTAGAACTAGACCACCATCGTATCCTCTGCATGCGGCGCTCTGTGGAGGTAGACCTTTTCTCCCTAGCTACTCGGGGGATCAACCGTGGAGGAAGGAACGTTTATTAGCGGAACGACACCGTTAATAAACATGAATTGGAACAAGACCTCCATAAGAAGCCTTCCACTTCCAAAGTGAGAGTGCCTCGCAAGGAAGGAACAAAGGGAGGAGCAAAACGACTGGAGCAGATTGGGAACAGGATGGCATCCATCCCCTCTCAAATTGCGTAGCACACTATGCAACTCAAGGGCTTTGCACCTGGGAAACACGTGAAATCGAAGAGGATGGCCTTCTGATATCCAACGCTTTCTGATTGGAAATAGGATTGGAAGGCCAGCTGTAAAACAGCAAGAATAGGGGACACAATAGATCTTTTAGGTCGCAGTGTAATATCACCCTTGCAATATATACATACATTCATCATCAATAGTGGTAACTCTTCTCAAGAAAACGTATAGGTACTTCTCCATTTAACCTCATCGGAAAAAAATAGACCCATGAAATGATTTGCAACAATTCCAGCCCACACATTAATAGAGAATTGATATTGATGCTTCTAATATTACGTGTGGGTATTCTTCAGCCCATGTGTGACTATTATGAAAATTTATAATAACATGTCTGGAGAAAGTAGCTTCATCAGTGGAAAATACTTAAAGCAAAAATTAAGGATTTAGGGCGATTTTCTGTTAAATCCATTGACAAAAAGCTAATCTTCGTGGAAAATCTGCTGACAAAAGTGCTTGTACCCGTTGTATGCGATATTGATACAATAAGCTGATTTGTCAATATCCTCCAAACTATGAGCTGACTTATTTTTAAGGCAGAAGCAATTTTTCTTTTGCTTGCTTGGGTTTTCTTCTGCCCTAATTTGATTATTATGAAAATGAATAATAATTAATAATAATAGCATGTCTGGATAAGGTAGCCTCGTCGGTGCAGAATACTTGAACTAAAAAAAAATCGCCTGTATATAATAGTGGATACAATAGTTGTTTTTTTAATATCCTGTAAATGGTGAGCTGACTTATGTTTAAGGCAGAGGCAGTTTTTCTTGGGTTAGTAGAAAGATGTTTCTCAATTTCACGAAACACCATTTCTTCCACTTGTGGAGCTCCAACTGTATGTACATTGGAGCCCATGAAGATGCTGGTAAAGATGGGCAAATATCGAATAACAAATAAATATTTTCGCTTGAAAATAAAAGTTTTTTTCCTGAGCCAAGTGTAATATTAAATCTTGTTAGTTAATAGTAATCATAACACAGTTTTAATTTACTATTTATTAAACGTCCTGTAACTTTAATACTAAGCAATTAGGACATACATTCATTAGAAACTTTTATGATCATAATAACCCCAAGAATCAGCCCATAACATTTTTCACCTAGATTTAGAATCACCCTGTATAATAATTGCAAATTATCGCAATCCCTGCGTTTCAACGTCTTTTTTCTTTACTTCGATCACCTCCATCACGAGAAAAAACTGATGAATGAAGGCAGAACTATGAAGCACGTGATGTGGAAAAAAAAGCGTGTCTCAAGGTCGCCAACGGAGGAACTTTGCAAAATCAGCTGAGCGCCAGGTTTTGTGTGACGAATCGGCGAACAGCACATAAATATTCCCGCGTCCACGCAATAGCGTGCAAACTATACGTAGCGTACAACGCTGCGAGGCAGTAGGGCAACATAGTAGCATAGTAGGCGAAAGATCTCGCCTGCAGAACGCCACTCCAACGGCGGACCCGACAGAAAGACACGCAAACGGTGCTAACGCTTTCGATTTGGTCCAAACATGCATCGAGCAGTTGCCCCTGTCCTCTGTGCTATAGTTCCGCTTTTCCGTGCGCCGAATGGATGGTTCCAACGCAAATCTCGCCTAACCCAGCACGGTGGCCGATAGTACTATTAAGTATACACCGTCGTGCTCCTATGTGTGGTAGTAAGAGCGCAGGTGATGCATGCCCGTCTTGGCGTTCACGAGGTCACGGTTACGCTTTGGATTTTTGATTTCGTTTGGCGTGCAAAGTTAACTAACGAACTTTACGCGATTCTGCCATTACGTGAACGCGAGAAGATTGTGCAGGATATAAATATGGATATCTCATGAATGAATGCTCTAATTCTGGTGTGAATCTAGTCTTGTTCGCTTTTTAAAAGAAGTGTATAGCTCTCATGGATTGTATGTATTTATTTATGCAGGCTGATATTACACTGCGACATAAGAGATCTATTGTGTCCCCTAGTCTTGCTCTTTGAGAGCTGGCCTTCCAAACCTATTCCTTTTAGAAAATACAGGATATGAGAAGACACCAGGTTAGGTAAGTCTGTCTCTTCGATTTCCATGCTCCCAGGTGCAACACCATTTAAGAGGAGATGGATGGGTGTTTCATTCCGTTTACCACAAAGTCTACGTTCAAATTCCTTTCCTAATTCTCAGGAACTTACTCAGATGTAGTTAACAATGACATGAAACTATTCCTGATAAAATGCGAATATTGTACTTACTTAGATTATTGATGCATTCTATAAAGCTGTTCTGGTTGTAGATCCCCAAAGGAATTTTAGCTTGCATCATTCCTTGAAGATTCTCCCAGTATATTAGGGTCAAGCATAGTGATATAACTCTTATGTGTTTCGATGAGACGCTGTTCTTGGGATGGAGGCTTGATTCCGATCTATCTTGACGTTCCCACATTGAGCATATATCGGGCAAATTGAGCACTGCTTGTTATGCGCTGAAAGTTATTGCACAAAATGTGAGCATTAAATCAGCTCTTTCAGTATATTATGCCAATGCCTACTCTCGATTGAGATATTATATCGCACTTGACTAAATTACAGAAAACTGCATTGTTACAATGCATACGTATTTATAATCATTTGCCAAACTTTTTAAAAATCCTGCCTTTCAACACTTTCAAAAACAAACTAAAGAAAATTCTTAAACCAAATATTTTATATAAAATTGAAGACTTTTTTACAATAGAAATACGTTAGCAAACACTCAAGTTTTATATTATTCGTAATCGTAACGTGATGTATATGTGTATTTCTTTTAACTTTAATTGACATTGACTTGTTCCACACACTTTTGTATTTATGGAATGAAATATATCATTATTATTATTATTATTAATAAGTGGCTATCCTCTCTTCCATTTTATTTTTCACTTTCTTCAGTATTATACTGCTACTTATCCTGCAAAAGTGTTCCGACCCTGAGAATGGTAATCGTTTCCTTCCACTCCTGTGTAACTTGGAATCCACAAGAGAGTTACTTTATTCCTTCTGCCTAGCTCGTTTAATTTTCCTAAGCACTTCAGAATCATTTTGGAATTGATTTGGTATGAGCTTTGGCATGATGGGTGCTTGACTATCACACATAATAATAATCTCCTGTTTTCGGTTATTTCTGTCACTCAGGTATTTGCCCAAGCTTTCGATGTACTTGGTTCTGGGTCCATATACCCTCTGTCGTTTTGAAGCCATCCGCATACCATTTAATAGCATTTCTATTCAATTTCGAGATAGTGCTTTGGTTTCACACGCTCTTGTCGCTAAACTTCAAGGTAAATTATTCCACAAAGCTGATTTTTTTTTGACATGTCATACCAGCGTTTGATCACATCTCAGGATATTGAAACCTATGCCTAATCGAAGGAAGGAATAAGAAGGATGCTTTCATTATCGTTCACTGCATGATTGAAGCGCTTGCGCATTAAGTAGTACTTTCACGAGAATAAACGTGTGGCCCCGTATCTGTATATAAACAAATTATTTGTATAGAAATTAACTTCGTGAAAACAACCTTGAGCATTGGTTTAATTCATTCTTTCATTCTCTGACTTCGCACTGCTATATTCACTCAAAGCTACACAGGCGAATGAAACTATACATTCATCCCAACACTAACTCTGAGTGTGGTTCTTTTTGCCATGCCCTCCTCCACAATTCCTGTTGAAAATTCCAGTAACGTACAAGTTAGCAAAAACTGGAAAATTTAATATGAAACATTAGCTATATTTTCTAACTTTTGGTAATTTTACCATAGACGTTACTGGAATTTTAAACAGGAATTGCAAAACACTTTTTAGTGTGCAGGTTCTGATAGCTCCGAGCTTCCGAGAGGTTAATTGGCCAGATTAGTTCTTTTGCTCCAGGTTACTGATGCATAAGTGATGATCTGTCTCACTATATCACTGTATAAATACAGCCAAAGCACTATTTTTAGGTTACATCCCCAATTTTCCCTGCAAAGTTTCTGCACATTATCAGGCCTTTTTTTGGCGTTATTAGAGTGGTGACTCATTTCCAAAAAAAAATACAGCAACAGTGGTGTGCTCGACACGACATACATCAAAATAGCGACTCTTATATAGGACTTGAAAGTTTGCGAATGCGCAATGGTGTAAACTCTTTCTAATAGTATTATTCTTGTCTATGTGCTGTTACACCCACAAACCCACAAATGTATTATTATAAATATCCGGATTAAATAGTCTATTGAAAGTTTGTATCTTACCTGGTAATCGATTGTTTAAATTCGGAATAGATCTATGAATCTCCTTAACGTAATTTTTTCGGACACACATCCGCTATTAAACTCTACACTGAATTAATTATTATTCAAACATTAAAAGAGCAGAAAAACACACTTTTAAGACACAAATATACACTTATTAGCTTGTATAACGTAACGCAGTCTTTTTAAATTATTATAAAGTTATATGAACACCTACATATGACCGCTTGGTTTGCACTGACGCTGCAACCTCGTACAACCAGACGTGATACAAATCAAGCGCGTTTTTCTTTCCTTTTACTTGACGTATCGGGCCAGGTATCAAACAAAAAGCTATGTTACGTATTTAAAAATCAATAGTATATAAAAGACTTCACATTATACACAATTAATTTACTCTGTAAGATAGTATATTTTAATTTATAATTACGTAATTGTACCGTTTTAGGGCCAAAAATTAATGGTATAAGAATTTCACCAAAAATTTTTCAGTGTGTATGTAATGGTCCACGAACTTTTAAGTTGCTGACAGTTGGTACAATAGATTTTTTTTATTTTCATTAGTAAATAATATCTACCAAATGTAAGACTTATCGCAGAATGATTTGAGATACAATTTATTCGTCCTAAGAATACCAACAACATATCCCATGCATCTCAATTAGCTCTTAAAATTCGCCACTCGTATAATACAACAGAATACATTTTAAATAATAAAAAAAAACACATACACACAGCGCCTGATAAGTTAAAATATCCCTTCACGGGTTCAATAATTTCACATCCCCCGTTTCTCGATCTGTCTCTCGAACGCCAAAAACAAAACAAAAAATAAATAAAAGAAAATAAACAAAGCTTCGATAAAGCGGTGAGCGCAATGTCCCCTCCACCACGATTTAAGGATGCGGAGGGCACGTTTTTTAAGATTAGCACCATATAGCTGGTAGCTGCAGAAAGGCTGAAAATATCGGGGACTCATCTGCCGTTCCGTGGGAACATCATTTATCCTACTACATAGGTCTGTGTACGATGGAACGGTAGCGAGGTGTTAAAAGCGTGGGCCGATCGCGCAGCCGACTTGGAATTATGTTTGTTCTTATGGACTAATGTATCTGTAACAAAAATCTCACATTTAATGAACCGTCGTGGATTTATTGGCTCGAACTGGGCGCTCGCTCCGATATCAGTCGACGTGTATATAGGGTCTGCCAGGAACGGACAAGAAAATAATTCCAATGATGTCCGATAAGTATAACAGAATATAATCGAAAGTTAGTATAAACAAGAACATTATAAAATAATTCTATTAGAAATTAAACTATAAGAATATTTATTATATAGAATTTTAGCTATTTAAGTAAGAAAAAAATATTAATTCATTATTTTTTTCTTATTTTTGATTGGTCATTTTTACAATTTGGTAACAAATGAAGCTAAGGGTTGAGGTACTACAAGGCCAACATTTTCAGACCTAATTAGGCAAAAAATCTATTGATTCAATCATGTGGCGTAATTAATAACCGATTACCAGAAAGTAACTGCTACAGTGACAACGTGTTACCAAAAATAATTACGCAACAAACACGTTTAAAACTAGCACAACCAACAATAATAAGAAAACCGAAAAAATAACCAATTACTAAAATCACCTGTTAGTGGAACACGTTATTTCTTGGTAACTGTTACTAAGTCACCAATTACCAAGATTTCACTGATTGATACAAACAATTTAATAATGTGATCGAAATTGTTACAGGTTACTAAAAAGTAACTACCTTCGCAATAACGTCTTACTACGTTATTTCAGTCACTATTTAACAGCAATCACATTATTAACAAAAAAAAAACACCGTTTTAACAAATTCAGCTAAAAGAAAATAGGTTTTTCAAATAATTATAAATTACCAAATATAATGAAATCACCTGTTATTTCTAAGGTAACTGCTCCTCAGAAACCAATTAACAAAGTTTCGCTGTTTAATCACTGATTGATATAAATAATTTTGAATTTTTTGAATTTTGAATAGTGATTGAAATCACTATTTAACAATACACATATTCAAACGACCACAATTAACAACAGTAAAGCTGTTTTAACAAGTCCAACTAGAAGAAAAAATGCAACACTTTTTTTTTTTGAGTAACAGCTCGTCAGTAACTAATTAGCAATATTTCACTGCTGAATCATTGATTGATACAAACTATTTACTAGATACTGCCGAAATCGTTTCGTCATTCAAGGTAATTACCGGTTATTAAAAGATAACTGCTACCGCAATAACTGTGTTATTTCAATCACTAATTCGCAATAAACGTATAAAAATTAGCGCAATTAACAAGAGGAATGCTATTTTAGCAAACTCAATCAAAAAACCATTTTTCATGTAATTATAACTTACCAGTTACTGAAATCACAACTTAGTGGAACACGTTATTTCTCGATAACTGCTACTCGCTAAGCAATTACCAATATTCTACTGTTTAATCATTGATTGATATAAACCACTTACAAGATGATGCCGAAATCGTTTCGCTATTCAAGATAACAACCGGTTATTAAAAAATAACTGCTACCGCAATAACGTATCACTATGTTATTTCAATCACTAATTCACAATAAACATATTAAAATTAGCGCAATTAACAAGAGGAAAGCTATTTTAGCAAACTAGATCAAAAAATCATTTTTCATGTAATTTTAAATTACCAGTTACTGAAATCACATCTTAGTGAAATACGTTATTTCTTGATGACTGCTACTCACTAACCAAGTATAAAGATTTTATTGTTTAATCACCGATTGATATAAACAATTCAATGTGGCTAAAATCGTTTCAGCGTTAAAAATAACCGGTTACTAAAAAGTAACTGCTATCATGGTAACGTGTTACTTCGTTATTTCAATTAATTATTATTTAACAGCCAACACATTAAAACGAGCGCAATTAACAAAAAAGAAGCCATTTTAACAAATCCAACCAATAGAAAAATATTTTTTTATGTAGATATATAATCATAGATTACCAATTACTAAAATCATCTATTAACGCAACACGTTATTTCTAGGATAACTGCTCTTCAGTAACTAATTATCAAAATTTCACTGATGTTGCTAAAATCACTTCAGCGTTAAAGAACTAATACATAAAATGTTGTTTTCAAAGGGACTTCCTAAAAATCATCAAAGAACAAAATATTCTTACAGTCCAGGAAATAACCTCTGCAGTTCTTGTCGTATGTTTACTGTACACCCTGTAGAAAGATTTTTAAGAGCACATGTTTTGGCTACAAAGAATCATCAGGTCTTAAAGACGTCGCTGCAAGAAAATACAAGATAAAATTGAATTGTGTATAAAATAATGTATTAATTAAATATACAATCATTATATGGTGGATAGATCTCTTATCTTGGTTACCTATATAATTATAAATTTACTAAATAGAGACTTTTGGGTCCAAGTGGATCGGTTTTATGTATTTTTTAAGTTAGTTTAAATCATCTTTATCCAGCATATCATAAGAGATTGGAAAAGAAATCATCCTGCGAAAAATTTATGATAATAATCGAGAACAAATGAGATTTTTTGAGTGTCTTTATTTTTTATAATTTTCTGAAGTTTGTATCCAAAATTTTTAGTCCGAAGAATGATCATATTGTAGGGAAGCTTGAATTTTAATTTTTAAAACTTTCTATTGCACATTTTGAACATTTTGTTAAAAATAAATTTTCAAAATAACCAATCAACCAGAAACACTATTTCTTTAAAATTTGCAGTAACAATTAAATCTCATTTCTTCCCAAAATATCTTACTCAATTGTTTTTTTCTTAACTGGATGTCTCATTCAGAATTAAAGAAACATTGTTCACTAATTCACGAAAAATAAGAAAATTTAAATATTTTCTTTGACAGTCCACCCGACAGCACGCAAACTCTACGGATTGGTTATAGTCTAAAAATACTCAACGTGACAGGACAAACATTTCCAAATCAATTAATCGAGGCAAGTACGCAGCCAGTTGAAATTCCAAGAATTGGAATCCCATTAAGTTTCATTCGAGTCATTTCTAGGGGCGATTCGTCATCTGGATATTTTCTAATAAAAAGCCAGAAAGCGAATTCCGAATTCCTAAAAAGCCCAAACAAACGTAAACGAGAGCAAAAAAAAATCATCCATCAACTACTGCGCCCCCTCCTTTAAACTGGCGTGATACCGCGCATGTTTGTGTGAATACATTTTCCAGGTTATAGTTTCGCGTGGACTCAGTAATTACCATTCGAGTCACTTACCATTTCGTTTTAATCTCCAATAGAAATCAATTAGGTTCCGTAAGTGTAAAGACACGATAAGGATTGTCATGTGCGCGTTTGTAGTTTAAGTATAATGCCCTACGTCGCGGGCATGATGAATTGTTTTCATACGTTAATAATAACGTATTTATTTAAGTTGACAGAAAATACGTATCGCCCATCAGGAACTAATACGGAATATTGTAAATAATTATTACAAATGAGGTAAATGAAGGAATATGGTCGATTTGCGGTAACTTCATCGGCAGGTGTGTAATATATTCTCGTTTTAACGAGTGGGACATTTGGTGTCATGTCGCTTTAACTGTCGACAAAACACTCTACACATCGTATACAATGAGAATAAATCATCGCTAGCTACTAGGCACGCATAGGTATCAAGTTACAGTACCCTAAAAAAAACGGTTTATGTTAAGTATATGCATCATCAGTTGGTACTGAATATATTGGTGCCATTTTCATTAACATTTTTTTTCTCAAATTAATTGTCATTAATTAATAACAATTTTCAACCATAACAAATCAAAATAATAATGACGTGTAAAATAGTATATAAAACACAAATTTCATAAAGCGACAAAACGCTTTCATGAAATGGTTTTTTATACTATTTCGTTGTAATTATCAATTTCAATTTTTTATTTGTTGGGTTGCTAGCACTAACAGTTGAATTTCTGTTTGACATTTGATTTGAAATTTTATATTTGAGTTTGAAATTATAATTACATCTCATAACTTTGTAAACTATATTTGCCAAATATTTTATACTCAAATATGGAAAATGCGCAGTAGCACAAAGAGCAATTGACAAATACATTCCTCAGAAATCGACACACGTGTATGAAACGGAGTTTGACAACTTTAATAATTGGTGTGAACAAAATAATGTACAATAGAAATTTTTAGAAATGTCATAGGGCAATATCCGTATACCAGAGTCACCCAGAGTAGTATATCTCCTTCAAGGGTCCTAACCCATTCAAATACTCCAAATATGCTCGTCTAACATAAGCAAGGCACTGTGGAAACACAATTTATGGTTGCTCGTTAGAATAAGTGGATGCAATGTTTGTTTACTTTTCACATAAGCATGCCTGTCATGCGTTTACCGAAAATTGAAAAACAGTATACTACAAAATAATCGATTTATTTAATTTTTTCAACTTACTACTTACTTTTGAAACTCTTAACTTATACCAATAGGGCGTTTTGATTTATTACATTCTATTCACTCTCAATGTAAGACTCAACAAAGCTAGTTTTATTTCAGCACAAAATCATTCATTTATTAGGCATCACAGAACGTAACGCATTTATCAATAGCAAGAAAGAAGCTTTACAAAAATAATAAAACTTCGTATGTTTCTACAACTCGAATTATTTATGTTCTTACTATAAATAATTTAGGGGTCCCAAGTTCTTGATAACTGTTTCGACTTGAAAAGGTTACAGATACCCACTTCACATATTTTTTATCAAAAATGATCGCTTATCTTTCAACAGTTCAGAACTGCGAAATATGCAGGGATCTCAGTTTGCTTATGTATTTCGGGTATTATAATCACAATATGTGATATAGACAGTGAGAGGATTTGGAGCAACATGGTGTTCGACAAACAAATGGCGCACACCTCACTCAACATGCAAAATATTTGGGAGAAATTTAGAAGCACTAATTATTACGAAAATTTAGTTGCTTATATGACAAAAAGATTAGCAGAGTGTATTACCAATAATGGTTATTATTCCAAATATTAATTCAAGAGTTTTGCGAAAATATGAATGTCAATTTGGTAATAACATGTTAAAATTGTAAATAAAGTATTCATTGATAAATGTTAATGATGTTATTTTCCCATTGGCTATATACTTCTTATTATTTTAAAATGAATAATTCATTGATTGGCTATTCCTTTTTTTTTAATTTTCAAAACATATAAACACTGTAGTGAGTGCATTTTTTATTATTATAATATCACAGCTGTTTTCAAAAGCAATAAAATTAAAATATATAAATTAAATTAGAATCTGAAACTCATTTCGTTCTAGAAATGTAAACCAACTATTACAATTGATCTGAGTAGTATAGCCTAGCACCATCCCTTTCTTACTAACACCGAGACCGTAAAACTTCTAATATTACGTTACCTCTTGCACCACTTAAAAACCGTGTTCGGCCAAACTTAATATGTATCTGTGTTATCTATGGTGAGTGTGGAATTACCAGTAAACAAACAAATAAAAGCATATAGAAGTTTTGGTTAATATATACAATGAATGCATCTTGAAAATAATGAAAGCTGGCACGTTTTTAAAGCAGATATATCAATATAGTCTACACTAGACCTGAACTAAAAGCCTATGACATAATCTAAGGCGGCGGCTGTACATCATATAACAGAAAATGTAGTTATAGCGCACTTCGAAGTGATGCCACAGAGCAAAAAATCTTCTACATTCAATGCAGCGCACCATGTTAAATGTCCGAAGAGATGTGGACATATCCAAATTTATCCAAATAGCACTGCTCAAGCGGTCTTTCCAAGGTTAACAATCTAAAAAGTCAAAAATTTTAGAAATAAATCATATGAATACATTCATAAATGATCTATTAATCTGACTATTAATTTCTTTTAATGAAGTATGTTTTTCTAGCAGATAATCATATATTAGTTTGCAATAATTTCGAATTTTAGATTGCGTTAATTATGGGTTACTGTGGCGCATATAGAAAGGAAAAATTAACTTTGATGTTAACAGATCATCTCGAATATAAAGCAAAACACAATTCTTGTAACAATACCTAAAACACTAAATTATTTACCACGATTATTTGCAATTACAGATAGGCAGTGGGTTGGTAAAAAAAAATATGCAAAAATGACACCACACCACATAACCCACAAGCGATTTTTCATAAATTATCAGTCTGGGAGGTGTACTACTCAACCAACTGACATAAACAAAATGGGGCAAAAGCCAAAATTGATTTGATTGAATTGTTCGCTTGGTCATTATTTTAGACGTTCATTCGCTTCACGTTTAGCCGATCGTGAGAGCGATCTTATAAAACGCCACGGTGCGTGGAAGAATTCTGCAATAGCTGAAGGCTATATTAATAATAATAATAATAACATTTATTATACTTCGGCCAATAAATATGGATGTAATCGTCATTAAAGTTGTATAAAGGAAGAATTTGATAAACATGTACAAAATAAAAATAAAAACACGAAACAAGTAGAAATAATCATATCTAAATAAAGTACTCTAGGACTCTAGGAGATGTCGTCATTTAAAAATTCGATTATTGACAGCTCTTTAAGAAAAAAAGTTGAAATAGCAAACTACTGTCAGTACAACCAGAACCTTCCACTTCCAGTACTTCAATAGTCTTCGTAAGCAGTGGCGGCGCGTGAGTTATGAAAGAGGGTGGGCACAATTATAAAAGCTTGCCTATTTTTTGTACATAAAATCCGTGCAAAATCCGTGTAAAAAACGCCTATGACTTTGTTGTAAAAATACGTTCAGTCGATCATCTGACATTGTGCTTCTCAGAAAGGTTTTAATGCGTTTGCGGGTGGAAAAACATCCTTCACATACTACTGTCGACATGGGGGTTGTGCAAATAATATCCAACAGTTTATATGTTTCTGTCAAAACTTGTTTTTTGTGTTGTTGTGTGTTATGAGCACTAAAAGCGGCAAAACACCACCTACATCTACGTCACACATGTCCTCGCGCTCATAAATTACTGAAAGTTCACTTTTCAATTTTACGCTGTCCAACATAGGATAAGATTTCACATTTTTTTATACACATAATTAATTCATTCTCCTATTTTTCATGCTGCAAAAGACGTCTATGACTTTGTTGTAAAAATACGTTCAGTCGATCATCTGACATCGTGCTTCTCAGAAAGGTTTTAATGCGTTTGCGGGTGGAAAAACATCCTTCACATACTACTGTCGACATGGGGGTTGTACGAATAATATCCAACAGTTTATATGTTTCTGTCAAAACTTGTTTTTTTGTGTTGTTGTGTGTTATGAGCACTAAAACGGCACAAACACCACCTTACATCTTCGTCACACATGTCCTCGCGCTCAAGGAAATCTACTAGAGATACGTTGCGGCTTCGTGAGTTATGACAGCTGGTGGGCACAAAATAAGATCTTGCACTATTTTTTTACACATAATTAATTTCATTCTCCTATTTTTCATGCTGCCAAAAACGTCTATGACTTTGTTGTACTAAATTACGTTCCAGTCCGATCATCTACATGTGCTTCTCAGAAAGTTTTAATGCGTTTGACGGTGGAAAAAAACATCCTTCACATACTACTGTCGACATGGGGGTTGTACGAATAATATCCAACAGTTTATATGTTTCTGTCAAAACTTGTTTTTTTGTGTTGTTGTGTGTTATGAGCACTAAAAGCGGCAAAACACCACCTACATCTACGTCACACATGTCCTCGCGCTCATAAATTACTGAAAGTTCACTTTTCAATTTTACGCTGTCCAACATAGGATAAGATTTCACATTTTTTTTATACACATAATTAATTTATTCTCCTATTTTTCATGCTGGAAAAGACGTCTATGACTTTGTTGTAAAAATACGTTCAGTCGATCATCCGACATTGTGCTTCTCAGAAAAGGTTTAATGCGTTTGAGGGTGGAAAAAACGTCGCTCACATTCTGCTGTCAACATGGGAGTTGTACAAATAATATCCAACAGTTTATATGTTTCTGTCAAAACTTTTTTTTGTGTTGTTGTGTGTTATGGGCACTAAAAGCGGAAAAACACCACCTACACCTACGTCACACATGTCATCGCGCTCATAAGTTACTAAAAGTTCACTTTTCAATTTTAGGCTGTTGTATTATATCGTCCTTGACAACTCTTTAATATATTTATGTTTTGATTAACAACATTACGTTGTGATGTAATAATGGATGGAAATATCAACCACAGCATAGTAATTCCTTTATACTTGAAAAAGACAATAAATTGTCGAAACGTGGTCGTTAATAATCTGAAAATTTGCTTTTCATTTTTTTAAAGCCAAAAATCCACAAACTCGCTATCATAGAATTAGAATATAATTGGTTAACTAAAAAATTTCAAGCGAGTTCTATGGATTAGGCGTTATGCAAAGAAAAAAATAGTGCATTATGCTCTTTTCGTAACTAAATTAATAAAATCCTATATACAGAGATCCCGAGTTAAGGGCCTCCATAATATAATATCTTCAACCATACGACCCTGAAAAATCAATGACGAGCAACCCAACCCCAAAAAATCACAGCCAATACCATGACGAGTGTCTGAAATGAGAAGCTACTGCAAATATAAGGGTGAGTTCAGACCTTACATAGATCCGTATCGTACTGTTACTCAAAAGAGGCGTGGTTTAGTTACCCCAAAATATGCCCGTCTTCACCGATGTTGATTCATAGAAGGGTATTTTTTTTTTATTCGTAAAATAATTGGATTTCTATTTCATCCACGATAATAGCTTTCGCAAATTACCCTTCGCAAACTAATACCTCGTTTTTCAGCAATTTCTACTCCAGACCTTATAGTGGACGTAATATCAGAGAGGAAATTGGACCCCACACCAACGACCCTCGCTATTATATACCCGAGAAATACGTAAAAATAGCTCCCGTATATACACTCATCATTTCTGATAATTATCATAATTCCGCGATTATATTCGCCAAATTGCCACCGACTGTCTCCTTGGCGACCCGCGAGTTGATCGATGAGCCGCATGGGGGGTCCGTTGGATGCGCGGGGTGTTGTTCAGGCGTCGCCGAGGCGTCTCCTTTTCGTCTTTGTCATTCGGGACCCCTCGCCAAAGCGAAAGGGGGGGCCCAAGTCGACGGGGTAAAGCCTAATAACTACGGAACCAGCCCTCCCTCGGTTGCTTATCGGTCGAATGCAAATTCTTATCGATAAATTTTGGAATAGAGGCGAGGTAAGTTCTCGTTTTTTTTGTGTGGTTGTGTCTAATACAGGGACGATCCGAAACTATTGTGAGAGAGACAAGTTGGAGTTAATTTTAAGGAAATTGTTATTTCTACATAATACGATAGTACAGAGAACATATTGGGTAAAACGTTTTGTTTAATTTATCGCATATAAGCAATAGAAGTATCAGTGGTAATTCAGCAGCGCCATCTATGAAAAAATAGCAATAGTAAATATTATTACAACTAGATTGATTAGGAATTTACTCTCTCCTCCTCTGCTGAAATAGGACTGCACTATTTCAGCGCTCATTTGCCTTCTCCATATGTAGTAAATACAATAAGATATCCAATACTATGAGGCTACTGCCACATGCTGTATTTAAGAGTAAATTGAAGATTTTCTTGAAAGGGGAGCAGGACAGGGTTTCACAAAATATGTAATAACATATCGTACATATGAAAAGAGAGACGCAAGGTTAGAATATCATGCCACTGGAAATAGGTTTAGAGTTACATTATACCAATAATGTACCATGATTTAATTAAAATCCAGGTCGGGTTGAAAAACAGAATTCTTTTCTGAACCTCGCCTTGTGATTGGGTATGTCCTTTTAAATATTTATTCGTTGCTGTGACCCAGTTGTGTATGTAACAAGTCTAAAAAAAATACAGAGAAGAAGGAAAAAACAAAAATATCCAACATAATTAAAAACTAAAACGAAAGTAAGCAAACTTAATAATTAAAGAATTCATCTACAGAATAAAAATTGTTTCGTTTGAGAAAAGTTATTAATGTTTTCCTAAATTCTCTATCTCTATAGGAATCTCCAATGCTTATGATAGTCGATATCTTATTAAAAAATTTGATACCTAAATTTTCAGGGCCCAAACTAGTAAGGTGTAACGTACATTCTGGTCTATGCAAATCATTTCAAATCCTGGTGGCATATGTGTGCATGTCAGCATTCTTTTTAAGTGTTAGCTTGTTTTTATATATATAACAACATATTTCTAAGATGTACAAACATGATAGAGGTAACATTTGATAAAGAGAAAAAATCGGTCGACATGAATCAGAAATTTTTGCGCCTGCAATAGCTCTAACAATCACTTTCTGCGCCAAAAAGACCACCTCGAAGTGAGGGTGTGCAGCCCACAAAACAATGGCATACTGAATTCTTGACTGAATTTGCGCATAATGCAGGGTCATCAAAGTACTGGTAGAGACACAAGGTTTTAGACTTCGAAATAGAAAAGTTTTTGCAGAAATTTTCTTGGCTAGTTCATCACAATATTCTTTCCAAATGAGATTCTGATGAAGTATAACGCCTAAAAATCTAGTGGATTCACTCTGTGACAGAGTAGAATCGTGCAGCTCCAAAGATTGTCTTTCGATGTATCTCTGTCGAGTATGGAAAATTATAAATTTGGTTTTTTCAAGACTCATGGCTAAATCATTTTCTGCAAACCACATGTACAGACTTTCTAACAGATCATTTGCCAGCTGTGTTGCATCACCAGACGGCGCTGTAACCAATAAGGACATGTCGTCCGCATACATAACAAGATATGCGTCAGATAAGAACAGAGCAATATCAGTTATGTACATGTTGAATAATACTGGTCCAAGTACGGACCCCTGCGGTACCCCACTAGCTACAGGTAGGCAATGAGATGTTGCTCTCTCTCTCTCTGGATATTTCTATTGTGGAGGTGCGTATACATTTATTTATTCATTGTGTTTTTCTAATTACTATTAAGTACTTCCTACATTCAATTCATGTTTTATGTTGTATGATTATGTACTTAGTATCTAAGGACATCCAATAGAGACAATATATTATTATTATTATTATTATTATTATTATTATTATTATTATATTAAATTAACTTGATTTATTTACACACTTAAAATCTACTAAAAATCTATTAAATAAAATCAAATAAACACTACTAATTAAATTACTCACTAATTAATATTAAAACACTTTTTTAATTAAAATAATTAATCACTTAAATAACTAATATCTTAATTATATATAATCGATTTGTGTGCACCGATATTTATTTCGCATGTATTTATCTCGACTTGCTGTCCGCTTACTCGCACGACTCATCTGGTACAATCTAACTGACTCTGACCAATAACGACGCGATATTTATATCTCCCGCCGGGGTTACGAGACTCTTCCCGAGATTTCCATTCCTTGCTTCGAGATTTGAGATGAACAATCGGCAATTTTCGACCCGGCACTGCCCTCTGCCATTGCTCCATCGAATCTCGTACGTAGTTCCCTGTACTGCTGCGCTAGCGCCATCTAGGAGTGCCTAGCGATAGCAACAATCTAAAATTGGCGCTTGTTACACCATTACTACATGTACCCATAGATAACGCAGTAAAATGTTCCTTATTCATTTCTGTTATTTTTAGTTTACATTAAAAAATATATTTTTAATAAAAGTTTAAAATATTTTTTTTTAATATATACAGGGTGTATCAGATATAGAAGTAAATATAATAATATGTAGCAGCTGTAATCATATACGATCAAAAAGTCTTAATGCACAGGGGGTCTATCTGTAAGCATTAACGAGAAAAAAAATATTTTGTAAATGCCGTGAGCTAGAGCCGCACCTATGCCCAACCTAAATGCTGTCCCGAGTATACCCTCACATACCACTATCATTCAGCCATTACCGCTGTTAGTTTTGTGTGGATCGCCGCTTGGTGTACAAGCCGCTTCGAACATTTTATTTAAATTCTTCCCGTCTCGAAAAAAACGATCCTTTTCAGGACCATCATGATTTCATATAAAGAAAATCGAAGCTTGATGCATCGGCAAAAGCGCGGGAATGTATAGATTCATTTTCGCGCGACATCATAACAAAAAGGCGTATTTGTAAATTTTCTATATCTACACTTATTTCTGTGTAGTTCGATTCAATTCATTTTCATTCATTTTTAAATAAATCCAAAATAAATAACTCAGATTCATGTGGTACCGTTTATTATTAACAACAAACTCTCGATTCGACAAAGCAAAAGGAAAATATTTACGTTTTTTGTAACTACTGAAGTTGCATATCCGGTGAAACTCGAACGTCTTATCAGGATATTAAAAATAATACTTTGTAAACTTACGTAGAATGCTCTTAACAAATAAGGAATGTTTATTTTATAAAAAGAAGAAATTTAAAATGCCTCTGTTTTGCTATTTTTACAAGGGCCTTTATTTATTCAGAATGACGTTAAATGAACTTACGGCATACCATTAAGAATAATACTAAATGAGTGCAATGTATTTATACATAATACCACGTTTAGCGGGTGCTTAACATGACGTTTCCTTGCATCAGGCCCGGACTAAAGAATTTTTGGCTCTAAATTTGACTTTTTTTTATTTTTTAATGATGAAATTCGGTTTCGGCGGGTTTGTGCTTTATATGTTGTATAGTTAACAGCCAAGCAAAATTTACTTTTTAATTTGATACACCCTGTATATTTTATTTAGGTATGGCATGTAAAAGCATGTGCCGTGCGATTTCCGAAGAAATGCGTATTAAAATTACATATATTCCCTTGCAAAGTAGCATCAAATCGTGTTGCCTATTAGAAACACACAAAACTTTCTTTTAGTTATTTTGGCTTTTGGCAAAAACCATTCCAGCCAGTCACACAGTTGATTGGAAACTTTTGGTTTAATATATTATTCCTCTTAAATAAAAAGGATACTTCTAATTAGTGCACAGATGTTTCAAGAAGGAAACCTAAAAATTGATTAGTTTAACCTCAAAATGGTTATAAATTAAGAAATTGAAAACATCTTCTGATGATATAACATTAAAAAAAAAATGTTTTGAACACTTCAGTGGCTTATTGCAGTATATAGCACTTTTAGGAGTATATGATAATAATAATTTAAATGTTATTTTAAATTTAAATCTGTGTAAATTTTCTACGATCTTAATCTGGTTGCTGGAAATCAACGTGCCAGACTTTCTTTTTTATCTCTAAACGAGAAACAAAAAAAAACGCTAGGTAATATGTCAGAAGCATTTAAAAATTAATTAATATTTCTAATTGCGTGTTAAATTATTATTCAAGTGACGTAATCTCAAAATTTCAAAACTGATACGTCATACGTATAATTGATTATGTATAAACACCCCTTTCCAATCTCTAAAATAGTAGTAAGTTATATACGGAGTAGAACGAACACTATCTGAGAATAATACGACCTGTCATTACTCGATTAACTGCCCTATTATGCCTATGCATGTGAGTATCATGCAATAAGAAAAATGATTGTAAATTAAGCCAGAATATAGATGATTCCACTCTGCGCGGTTAAAACTATATATACCGTTAACACGTTAAGATATATCGGAGAGTATAATTTTGTATGACATCGATATATCAATATAAAGTGGCTTCGAAACTATGAACCAGCGTCACGTGGTGCTTTCGTCAAAGACGGATGAAAAGTATTAGGCTTCAGTGATGACACGCAAGGTGTAAATATGGGATGAACACGACACATTGATTCATAAGAATTATTAGTTATGAATGTGTTGCTTACAGTATTAGGTCAATCGTTTATTCGTAACTTTAGCTTTATGCTTCTGAGCTGTATATCTCTAGTTTATAGAGATGCAAAGGGATAAACCTTTAAAAAAATTATTCTGCCTTTCATACTAGACTTACATCAGCATTGAATAAATCAAGTTTTGTGGCTATGAAAATACATATAAACTCAATTATACAGTTTTAGGCAAATGTGTGGAAACACCTGATTTCTGGCTAAATTATGAGTTCTATTAAAAAGAAGCTTATAAGAAAAGTTTTTGTATTATTTTTATTCTATTCTGTGACATACTTTGATTTCCAACAACTATCACATGTTTTGAGATATGACGACATCATCGGTAGTTTTTTAAATAGATCATTTTCGGATAGACATTTGGACGGAGTTATGCTTCAGATTGTGATACCTCATGTTGGTCTGCAAGTATATTAGTGCTCATGCCAGGCTCTTCGACGACATTCAAAACTTCCTCCTCGAGATTAACAACGTGTGCAGGTCTAACTGCTCCTCCATGTTGCCCAGGCCAAATATTGCCATTTTCCCAACCACGTTGCACAACACGGAAAAATGATTCACGTGCCGGATGATAAATTGGTATTTTTAAAGGAAAAAAGTTTGAAAATATATATTTTTGAAAAATTTTAGTTCGAACGTCACAACTGTTCGGCCCAATAAAGAATTAGAGGTTTTGTTCTGGGCCAATAAAAAAATAGTTTGCGGTTTGGCGATTGCACAACCTGTGTCTCCATTTTCGCTGTCAGTTAACCTGTCAAAGTCTCACTTATGACATCGTGTTTGACTGGAATTACGTTTATAGTCCTTGTTGTTTTTAGAAAGATATCATTCCTAAAATCTAGATTTGTTGGAGAAATATTCTATAATCATAACGTCATCAGTAGGTGGTAAATTTTGGTCAGTCAATATTTCAAATAAAGGATCTAATGTTAGTTGTCTGTGTAAAATGATTCATTTGATTTGTATTAAACTTAGGATGATTTTCATAATGTCACTTTAAAGCTTTAAAATTACTTTAAATTAAAGTTCCCATAAATAAAACACAAACTTTAGTTAAAGTGCTAAAGTGACGTTTATTATGAAATCGGCCCTTAGTCTTATAAAACTTACTTTAGCATTTTTGCAGACTTTTTAACATTTAACAATTTGCCCAATATATTATTGTAATATCACGCAATTATTAAATTATCATACTAAATGTCACTTAAACACTAACCAAAAACCATTAAATGATACCTGACACATGTGACACTAACTCTCATATTCATAGTCCAGGCAAAATCTTAAGGAAAAGTATGACTTACGTAAGGAGACCTTATACCTTAAACAACTTTCTATTTCATAGTCATAATATCGACTCCCTTCGGCTATTCTCGGACAAGGATATGCTTCCTCTGGAATTGATGATTAGAATTCTATTAAATGACATTGCCATAAAATCAGCTGCGTACCACATTGACTAGCTTCACATATTACTTTTGTACTTATAATCTTCTATATTTATATATATTTTGTTTGTTGTAGACAGTTTACGACTGGTTTGTGACGTTTATGATTAGATAGTGGTTTGGTTCAATTTTATTGGATTAGTATGGTTAGAAATTTGTGTACGTATTTTTAAATTTGAAACTCCCATTATTTGCACAATAAGACTCAAAGAATCTTTTTTTTCTATTTCAAAACATTTTTCCAATTTGATCAAGATTTGCTAATGTAAATATTTTGTCGTTCTTCATACAAACCATCTTATCTTTTTTAGCAAGCGCAGTTAAAAGTTTTTGAATGATGCCGATAAACCTCGAATCTGCTGTATGAACTATACTGTATGTTATAGGGAAATACAATATAAATACGTTTACCAGTATAATATTTGGTAGTACAATGTTGTAGGACTTTCACAAAAATTTACTTACCTACCTTGAAACTGTATATCAGTGACAAAAACAGCACAAGAAGTTAATAGTGCAAAAAAGTAATGACATGGGTAAACATTTTCTATGCTCGGTAATCGTCCGTTAACAAGCGGCAATAAAATGAATGGAATTTGTTTAGAAAAACAATACCTCTTTCTAAATTCTGCATTACTATTTCACGGAATGTTAGTGCGTCCCTGATATACTGTTTCGGTTGTCTATTACTATCATATTTTATATTTATATAATCCAAAAACTCCTCTATATCTGCCATTGCATCCCATTAATTAATTAATAAACAATTAATGACATCCAAAATGACATGATGTGTCAAATTTATATCAAGTATTCTTTCCTAAGGTATCTTTAAGGTACCTACGGAGCTACCTTATGATTTTCCTTATGTAAGGTAACCTTAAGGAAAAAATGTAGTCTATGAAACAAACATTTTTATGTCAAGGAGAACCTTAAGGAAAAGTATACCTTAAGGAAGCACTATGAATATGGCGGTAGGCTAACGCAAAAATCGTCAGTTTTTTTTATTGGCCAAAACACTTGTGATGTCTTAGGACTTAATTTGAAATTTATCATTTTTTGAAATGGTTTTATTTAAAAATATGAAACCAAAATGTTGAATATTTTAGGCATTCGTTACCGTATAACACGAAAATGAAGTACATTAAGTTTTTTTTTTTGTATAACTTATTGAAGGACCCGACCCTATTCAGCATTATCTGTTAAAAACTCATGTACACATTAAAAAAAATAGGTAATTTTTCTTGGTAAAAATCACTTTTGGATAATTTTGCATATTCAATGGTAGTAACTGTACAAAATGTTTTACGTAAATATTAATTGAAAAAAATCTGTTTCTTAGAAAAGAATCTTTAAAATTGTAATATTATTAAGAAAAATATTAATATCTCAAGAAAAACTTAACATTTCTTACGATATAGAAAATTACAGTTAAAAATAATATCTTTTATAAAAATGATTACTTTAACAGCAAAAAAAAATTACCATTTTCTTAAAGAAACTATTATATTCCAGACTGCATGAAAACATTGGAAAAGGTACCGACATTTCGAAATATTACTATGAATATTCCAAGTTACTTGAAAAACCCTTACTTAAGGCCGTTTTACACCTAGCTATTTATTGCGCAATTTATTGGCCAATTTAAAATTTTACGTATATAACACGTATTTAATCCGTGTTATACACGTAAAATTTTAAATTAGTCGATAAATTGCGCAATAAATAGCTAGGTGTAAAACGACCTTTATAGTTAGAAATATTACTTCTAAAAGTAAAATCTCTGTACGGTTTTAGGGGTGCAAAATTGCCCCAAAATCGTATAGGAATTTTACCAAAATTTTTTTTAGTGTGTAAAATTTTCTGCGAACATTGTCCTTATAATATTGGAAACGATTTCAATTCATCGCTGTTGTAATATCAGCGGATAACATATGCGTGTTTACCGACTACAAAGTAGGTACACCAGATAGATACATGAACACATACAACGTAGAACAACACAACCATCCAAAGCGGGGAAATGAAAAAGCTTCAAGCGGTCGACGAAGGCTAGAGCGGGACGGCCCTATATATATCCCGGCGAACTATATTTATTTGATCAATACTCATGCCTCCCGCAGAGCAACGCTAGACTGCGGTCTACCTCTGTCTAATCAATATACAAAAACACACTCTATAATTTACTGTTCTGTTGCCGGCTGTGTGAGCGCGGTTCGCTATCTCTCCTCAGTCCATATATATATATATTATATACCCATACCTGATGTCGGTTTGGAAAACTCGCGGGACCTATATCTAACTAGGTCCTACATTTATTACGCGGTGAATTATTTATTTTGTATTAGTATTAAAACTAATAAATATGTCTTCTTCATCGGGAACGAGCCTGAAATATTATCGTAGGCGCATATATTAAAGCCGACGCGGTTATAATAAGCTATAAATTCGTGATTAATTTATGGAAAAAAAGAGACCTTCATCAGCATTTCTTCGACGCGGGATATGTGCCGAAGGTCTTCATCTTCATTACAAAACGCACAACATCTCGCGCCTATCATTCTTATGAATATATTAATCCGATTTCGCTATCGGTGAACACGCGAGCAGTACTGTATATGTACTGCCTAGAAAAGCGTGACCCTCAACGGAGGGCGCGCGTAAACACACGCATATACAAATAGAGGAACAGTGGACGACTCACTCGTCCATTATTGTGATAATAACACCTGCCACATGCCTCAATCACTGGCCCATTAAAGCTTTATTCAATAATAGACAGGTTAAACGTGACATATTGCAGAATCATGATGACTCGAACGCTCGCATTATTCGTGATCGAGTTGTGGATAAATGATTAGGTCCGATTTTCGTGTTTAAATACGTTAAAGGCCATAGAACTGTAAATAGAAAAGACGCCCCTTACTGTATTGGGATATTAATCGCGCGGTCATAACTTACAAAATCGCTAGATCATATAGACTTTTATTGTATCAATAACCGTGAAAAAGATTGTCAAACATTTGGGGTACCGCGAGGTTCTATTATTGTTCCGTTATAGTTTCTAATTCACTTAAATTATGTAAACAGTAAATCGTTTTATTTTCAAAATATCAGTTTAAGTAATCGTAAAACAGACTAATTGAAAAAGTTATTTTGATAATCGTTCAATCAGTTGCCAAAGCAAAAGGGTGTACTTCAAGGATCTATTATTACCCCATCAGTACTTCTATTTCAACTGCATTTTTCAATATAATAAAATCAATATTTACTACTGCTACATCCAAACTAACTTCTAATTTCTTTTTCTCTTGGTTTTTAGGTAGTAAATATTGAAAACATGAATGAGGACTACAATGTTTCGCTTTATTGCAAAGCTTTTTCAAGTATATAAATATAAATGTAAATTTAAAATGCAATCTTTAAGTAAAACATTATTAATATATTCAAAATCCTAGTAAACAAAACAATTTGTCATTTATTAAACAAAAACATTTTATTTATAATTTACACTTTTTACATTTATATTTATATTCTTAAAAAATCTTTACAATAAAGCGAAATGTTGTAATACTCATTCATGTTTTCAATATTTACGACCTAAAAACCAAGAGAAAAAGAAATTAACAATTATATACTTGGTCAAGAATTGAAGCTTTAAAAAAAACATACTAACTTCTACCTTTAACAACAATTTTCGATAACAAATCAAAGAATTATCAAAATATCTGAGTGTGCTTCAACAGCCTTCTTCATTACTTACATCATTATTCTTTCTAATCTCGATGTGATAAAATCTATATAATATATATTTTGAACAAAATTTCAGATAATTAAAAACAAAAATTTTAGATAATCATTCAACCAATTGCCAATACGAATGGGTGTACTTCCAGAATCTATTATTACCCCATTACTTTTTCTAATTTAGTTGCATTATTCAATATAATAAAATCAATACTTATTACTACTTTCTTACCCAAACTATCTTTTATTTTTAACAATTTTCGATAACAATTCAAAAGATTATCAAAACATCTGAGTGTGTTTCAAGATTTTATTAATATTTACACTATTATTCTTTCTAATCCCAATGTGATAAAGTCTACATATTTTGAACAACGTTTCAAATAATTAAAAAAAAAATTTTGATAAGCGTTCAACCAATTGTCAAAGCAAAGGAGTGTACTTCAAGTATCTGTTACTACCATATTACTCTTTCTAATTCAATTGCATTTTTCGATATAATAAAATCAATACTTACTACTGTCTCATCCAAACTAACTTTTAGCTTTAACAACAATTTTCGGTGACCACTTGAAAAATATTATCAAAACATCTGAATGTGCTTCAAGATTTCATAATTACTTAGACCATTATTCTTTGTAGCTCCGATGCGATAAAATCTATATGACATTTTGAACAAAGTTTTAGATAATTAAAAAAAATATGAGCATTCAACCAATTGCCAAAGCAAAAGAATCTATTACCACCACATTACTACTTCTAATCGCGAAAGCTCATCAAAACATATCGGTGTACTTTTAAAACCGTTTCTAATCCAAATACAATTTTTGAAATAACAAAATCTAAATCAGATTTCATTCAGATGTATAGAAAATTATTTTGATTAATCAATCCAAAGATCGTTAAAAGATTCGGGTGCACTTCAAGTTTCCATATTTGCTCCATTACTCTTTTTAATTCTATATACAACAATTTTCGAAATAATAAAGTACTTATATATTATTTCATCATCAAAGTGTCCTTACACGTATCACTTAACATATCCAGGATCTGGTGTACCGCATGATACTGTTATAACACCACTCATCTCTTTAATTTATCTATAAACACCAACGGATGTATAATCGTTTTAAATCAACAACAATTTTCGAAATAATAATAAATAAATAAATTAACACATCTACGATCTGGTATACCTCATGATACTATTATGACACCACTCATCTCTCTAATTTATCTACAAATAATAACAACAGATGTATAATCGTTTCCTTTCTTTCGATACCTCATTTGCATCGATCAAAAACACTACATCGTAATGCGGTATTTTACATTTACTTCCTCTTACAAAGTTTGAACCCGAATGAATTATGCATTTTCCACCAACTAACGTACGTAATACCGGTGCAACAATGCAAAATCGCACTATAATTAATGGTTGCACGCTCAGACGTACTCCGAACGCGTATAAATGTAGCCAACTGTGCTTGAGTAAGTGCCAGGGTGCCGTTAAAAGTCTGCCCGATTTAATTAGATAAGCTGCAAGACTGAACCGCGATCCATACCAGCCATAATATGTGTATGCACGATAAAACGATCTGATGGTATGTGTGTGCCTAGTATACCACAATAGGAATTTCACATTTGACCTCACACTTGGATGGTGGATGGTGTGAATTCTTCCGTTTTAGACACAAATTCCATAGTTAAGATCAGGAAAATGCAGTGTACATTGAGTGATTTTGATTCGTTACTAGGTATCTAATGAAATGATTTTTGTTCACAGTCGTCATGCACAAGGATAAGGATGAAGGTGGCAGTCTGCACAGATCTAGGGAATTGACGGCGTTCGATCACACACCACTGGATGGCGAAATGTTTTTGCAAGTATAAGAACACCAGAATAATTGTCCTGCCGTCGCATTTTCATTAAATATTTGATTACCCGCAGGCCTTAAACGGTTTCCTGATGATCTTGACCTGCGAGGGTGAAGTCTTCTTCGCCACCCACAGATAGAAGGTTACCTGGGGTTCCATCAGGTGCGTACCAGTCGGTTTTCACAAGATCCCTCGCCTTGTCCCATAGATCTCAAAGAGTTATTTTTCAGTCCGATATAGTCCACCAATCCGTCTACGAATTGGTCCATTCGGAGGATAGGGAGGAACTGCAACGGCAGCTGATGTGGAACTCCTTTCTGTCACCAGAGTCTGCCAATATCGGCCTACAAGACGTCCTGCTGCCAGATAACTGTCACCTGTTAGAACGTAGCTTCACAGTGCGCTTCCGTTGTCTATTGGACAATACTTCCGGGTTTTTGGTAAGATGATTAATAAATAATTATTGCTACAAACTTCTCCTAGACCCCTGATGACGATAGCTCTGCTATCGAAACGTACGTCCAGTTTAGTGCAGTTTGTGGTGAGGGGTCTAGGCGAAGTTTGCAACATTACCAGTAAGTACCACAGTTAGGAGTATTTTTGTCAAATAATTATTGGATTGAGTAATGTGAAATCTTCAGCGTTTGGATATCCGTGGCCGAGTCAAAGTGTTGCACGGACAGAACCGCAAGTCAGAAGAACCCCCTCTGGCACTATTTGCTATTTGCACTCCTTTTGGGCCGCCTTCCTTGTTAGAGATACCGCAGAAAGAGGTGATGTTCAAGAGCAAGCACAAATTAGATCTGGCGTTAGTTTCGATGGACCAAAGAGGGAAAATGTTGCTCGGATATTCGGATTCTGAATTGGCGAATATGGCGGGTACGATCTAGTGCACTACGACGATTTAGCTTACGTCGCTAGTGCTCACCAAGAACGTAAGTGTTCTGATATCATCTCGACGACTTTCATTTTCTTCTCAATTATTCCTACTTTTAGTATTGAAGACTGGCGCTTCTGGAATGATAGCGTACAGGTTCCAAACCAAGAGGGCCAATGGCAATGTTACAAACAAGCTCACGCCTCGTATTAAGAACTCAAAACCAACTTTGTAATCAGCACCATCGGCATTAATGAAGATACTGACATTAGCTGTGTACGCAGTGGAATCACAAACTAGTCAGAGTCAATCAGATACTGTGAAATCAGTCAGAAAACTGTTTCGGATTTCTTTGAGCTAATCGAATCGCGTCTGATTAGTTTGTGATTCCTCTGCGAACACAGCTATTATTGGCGAGATTCTATCATTGTTTAAATATATCTAGTTAGTCAACGTAATGCATTGTCAGAAAAATAAAGTATTGCTCAGGGAAGTGGTGCACTCTATCGGTGAATATAAATTGATTTGAAAACGCCATAAATATAACAGGTATCTCGGTCAGAGATAGAGACAGATTTCTGTGTTCTATCTATCTGCGGAAACGACGGAATCCCGTATCGGTGTGATGTGTGATTCACTCGCATTAGCGAATTGTGGGGCCCGGGGAAAAGGGAGGGTGAATCCACGATGATGACGCACCTCGCGGTAATTCTCGTGTTTGTTTACATTAGAAGCTTAGTATTCTGAGGTATTCTGTTATAAATATAAAAATATTGGAAGTATATTGCAAGGCACGTTCTTCTTGACAACATTAATTGAACAATTTTCTAAATTGAGATTTTTATCTTTTAAGAATAAAATATTTAAACTTAAAACAAAAAAATCACTGAAAAGTATCAGTAGTTTGATGGCCTTTTTATATTTAATTTTATATTTATCTCTCCTATTGCTATTTTCGCTTCTCCCGTGTATAGCAGTCCTGTCGCTAACTTCAACTGGTGTAAAGGCGGGAAATTTGAAATTTAAAATGTAGCCTACTATAAATCGTTATTTTTTTTTTACATGTATGTACCATTTTACTTTACTTTTTGACTTTTTCTTAGTTCTAATTTAATGTATACTCTATGTATATAGTTTTTCTTATATCATCAAACATTTTTTACTTAATTTGGGGCACCTTTGGGCAAGATCCGTATATACAAGGTTACCTCGTAACTTTTCAGCCACTCAAGAGAAAGAGCGCGAACGCGTCATCATGTATGCTGTTTTTAATAAGTAACGTGGTGCATATATGTAAAAATAAATGACTATTATGTAATAGTAAACATAATAGAACAAATGTACATAGTAAACTTAGAACTACACACATATATAGAGCATAGCATTAAATTAGAAACTAAGAAAAAGTAAAGTAAAATGGTAAAAAGATAACGATTATATATTATCAAACTAAATATTTATTCTTCCTAATAAAAAAAAACATTCTTATTATTATATAATCACACTTAAACTAAGAAAACTAAAAATTTAGAAACACAAATTTATGTAGTTTTTTTTCTTTTTTTCTTGGCAAATTTGCGTTCTTCAGATTTAACTTCTCTCTTTTCAGTGATTTTTTTTGTTTTAAGTTTAAATATTTTTTTTTTTAATAAATTTTAAATTAGAAAATGTTTCAATTAATGTTTTGTCAACAAGAACGTGTCTTGCAATATACTTTCAAGTTCTTTTTATTATGACAGAATACTCCAATACTAACCTTTCAATAGCTTTGTTTGTTTGTGTGCTTGGAGCAGTATCTACTGACGTCATCAGAGTAACTTGAGAGCGTCTCAGAGTTGGATTTAAAGATGGTACAAACAAACGCGCTCGATTGTAATATAACCTTAATTTTATTATTTACTATTGTCAGATTGTCACAGCTATTATGAATAGGAAAAGTAAAAGTAATTTTTCAAATTAATTAATCTAGACAACAATAAAAATGTATCATGTACTAGTATTTATGTACCTACCATGTGAAGTTTTTAAAATATAATGATCGTTCTTTACATCAATCACATTGGTATCATTATATTATCCATATCGTGCATATTATGCAGTATAATCGGATTACATTTACAAACGGACAGTTTACAACACGGTGTTACCTGCGATTAGGTTATGTTGCACAAATTGCTCGTAATTGCTCGGACGTCGGATCGCGAGCAAGAGGAGCAACCTCTTTGTGATCTGGATTTGCTTGCTCTAAACAAAGAAACGCGCACAAATCATGCTCTAAAATACAAACAAACGCGTAAAATTCCTTGGGTCTGCTTAGATCAGACAAACAAACAAACCTAATGTAAACAAACGCGAGAATGATCGCGTGGCGCGCCATCCCAGCGTTATCGCGTATCCACCCTTTCCTTTCCCCCGGCCTCATCTACAACTTACGAGGTACTCTTATGTGTACGGACGTGATACGGACCTTGACCTTTGGGTAACTATTGCAATTAAATAATATTTTGCCGACACGTAAGAGAGCCATCTTTATGTAGTAGTCCTAACGTATAAAGCTTAATTTAAATCGAGCATGGACATCAACGGCGTGCCGCCATCTATCGCTTTTTTCCAAAATATTCAAAAATCCGTTAACTATTTTGTCCATAAGGTTGTCTAACTAGTATGTATATAAACAATGATTCTATTCGTACTCGTAGTGCTCCTACAGATTTATAAGCATATAGAATCCGCCAAACTTCCAATTAAACTCCAGTTTTATCACACAGGGAAGAAGAGGACGCGATCTCCTCGGCAAACGAACAATGGACTTCAAAGTGAGCTACCTAGACGCAGGTCTTCCCCAGACTCCTACTTCTCCGAATCCGACCAGTTGATACCGAACACACCAGCGGTTGCTCAACACAACTTGTCGACGACACCATCGCGCGTCAACAGACGGTACAAGACCCAACTCCGCGATTTCCTCTCTACGTGTCGAACGAAGCGCAAACTGTCACACAACTCGTCCGGGAACGGCCAAGTGACACCCAGCGAATTCCAGCGTTAGGACTGTCGTCAGCCCAATGCCTCCGGTGGATTACATCGCGACCGATGGGTGTACCGCTTATAATATGTATACGACTCCTTACGCTTCTGCGAGCGCCGATCACAGTTTATCACCATACATGAGCCATTCTAATTTCCAACATACTCTTTATCCATCGACGACAGCGTTGGAAAACCGTTATTTGACCACGACGGAGAATCTATTCCATCAATACCGACCATCAGCACTTATTATCCGGATTACCACACCTCAGCTGCTAGCCCTTACGTCGGGAATGGGTTCTTAGAGATGTCCTCACGGACTGCGGTTCCAACTTACGATCCTGCCAGCACTACGAGCAATCACCACGCTGCGTATCGGATGGATGATAAAATCTACTCATGCCAACAAGTTGTCGAAACGCCACCGGTTAAATATCCGACGTATGTGGACAGCTCCAGAAGTGCTTACGTAGTGACGAATTCCACGAAGTGCCTGGATGTTTCTTGGCCGTATTCCGTCAGTCCGTCTTCGGGGATAATCCAACCGGTGCAGGTGATGAGCGCCCAATTGGATTTGGGAAAAGCCTGTGGGAAAATCAAACACGCCGCCTCAGTTGATGGGATGTCTTCGAACCATTCCACATCCCCCGCTAATAGCGGATTGTTAACGCCGAAAATGGAAGAAATAAAGCAGGACGCGATGATCCAGCAACAATCCGAGCAGCATAACCTCAACAACGCTGTCACGAGCAACAACACTTCTCTCCCATCACAACGGCGAGCATCCAAGAGATCCCCAGGCAGACCGTGTTGATGTGGGGCTCCAATCACCACATGCAACAGCATAGTTCGCCAGGGAATAGCAACAGGTCACCGAACAGCGTGGGGGAGTACGGTTCAGCGCAATCTTCGGAAGGCTGTGACGCGCTGAAGAGCTTAGCGGAAATCAGCAATCCGGATATGTGTAAATGGAATGGCGATAATTCAAAAAACGAGCCCATAGCCCAAGGCAGCGATCCAGACAGTCCGCATCAGCATCACTCCAGCCACCACAATCACCATAATTCCAGGGTGGTGATGGTTCTATGATGATTGTGCTCCTGCTGGCAGCCAGCAATTAATATTAAAATCGTCGTCAGTGTATATAATTATACATAAAGAAAAAAGCAACATAAAAAATTCAAATTTGCACATAAATAACAAATTAACGGCCATCATTCCAACATAGGAGGGTGTAATTAATGAATTGGAACGTTGTTAGGGAACGTAATTGAGGGAAAAACAGATATCTTCCTATAGATTTTTTTTAAATGTCCACAATGTCAATGTCTTCGAAAATTTTATGAGAAAGAAGGTGTGTGAGGAAGAAAGGTGTAATATTTTTTTTTGTACATTAGTATCTAGACGTATTAGTAATCATTTTTTTTTATATGCATACAGGATGTGTCGCTTAAAACTCCTACTAAAATCGAGTATCTCTGAAATAGAAAAAGATAATTTGAATTTTGAAAGAATAAGGAGAATATTCCAGGTGTCCAGCCTAAGATGCAACGGTCCATAGCCGATTTTTTATTGTTTTTCTGGAAAAATATTTCAAATAAATATTGCCTCAAATCATATTCTACCGTTTTAAAATTAGTTTCAGATAATGGCGGACTTTCGCTTATACCGGAAGTAGATACTAACTTTATTTTTTTAAATGGACATGCTGTATATTATTGTACTTTTGGATTGCTTGTTAAATTTAATAACAATTCGTTAGGCATACATTGGGGCTAAGTTATACCGTTTCCGAATTACATGACGTTTTTCGCAAAAAAAAATGACATTTTCAATGTCTGCGGTGTTTGAATTCTCTCGGAAATACGAAG
>RXPK01003383.1:0-60505 GCA_004143645.1 Protaetia brevitarsis
TAACGTGGATAGTAGACGGATTTATGCAGTAACTGGCCGCTTCGAATATGTAAACAAGATGTGCGGTCTCTCTGTCGGTTATTTAAAAAAGCTTAGACTGGATTTTATTAATGTGCGAAGTTGAATGCATCTCTTATAGTTTTGTTATCTTTGCGTAGGAATAAATTTATTTGATGTTTGAAGTATTTCGAATAGCTGTAGTGTTATTAAATGGTTTTAAAAGGTATTTCATTTTACAGTTGAACTATGACTAGGAACTAAACCAAAGGCATGTTAATTATACAATAAATAGCAATATCAATGGTTTATTACTTTTATTCATTTTATACGTATGCAAATAATAATGAAAACTATCAAAATGGATGCATGAAGACATTTAAAGTATTTAGCTATACTGAAATCAGTAAAGCACACCTCCGTTATGAATGAAACACTTTTTTCAATATTACTGAACACATTAAACTAAATTGCGACAGCCCCTATGCAAGATATTAAACATATAGTAATAAGGATTATTACTACTTCCCACTTTTCGTGAAGTGGGTGTTGCGCCAATTAATTTATTAAATGCAGAGAAATTTTAGTAATTTCGTTATTGACAAAATGCATGTTTTGTTTTCCCTGCAGCGTTACCAAATATGCTTATATTTTTTAATCTAATTAATGTCATGATGATTCATATCATTTTTTTAACTCGCCCGGCTTCCTTCTTTAACATTAAATAAATAAAGGAGATATGGCGAGGATGCATTCAAACCATGATTTTTATATCAGATTATCAGATAATTAGAAGGAAAAGCTCTACAACTCGTCAGAAATATTTTTATTAGTTATAGTAATGGTATGTTTCCATTAATATTATAATAGCAAGATAAAATAATATTTCGATTATAAATTCACTAGTTTCAAAGATTTTACCTCAAAAGTCTCACAATATTTTTTTAAAAGAAATACAAAATTTGAATTTAGTGCTAAATTGAACAGTAGTGATAGCTATAAATACAAATGCAGGTTTAAATTAGTAATTAATGATTACTTTATATAAATATTAATTATTCATTATGTTAATATCGAAAAAAGGAGCCGCGGCGAATTAAAAATAGTTATTAAAACAATCATTGTGAATCAATTGGATTAAAAACACAAACATATTTGGTAAAGCTGTAGGGATTTGTAAAGAAAACAAAACATCTGTTTGTATACAATATTATATTTAAGGTAAGTAAATGAAAAATTCGAATTGTGCTAACCGAGGTAGGTCGGCAGGCATAAGTATGCGCCTTTGATGTATTTAATTCTCTCTATTTTATAAGATCAATGTTTTTTTCTATGTTTATTTACTGCATTCTTCCTTACATTTAAAGTAGATTTACTACAAAAAAACACCGAGACCGCACATCTGTGTTTACATATTTCGAAGACGGCAGTGAATGCATAAGTCGTCTACTACCCATGCTACACATTTAGGCTCTGTTTTATGCTGTAGGTCGTACAATTAGAAAGTGTCGCTAGTGTACCTTTCCTTTACTCTTAACATACTAGTATGTTAATTGCGCAATTAAGCAAAAAATGTTATTTATTTCGCGAACTAAAAAAAACTACCAGTTTGCAATCGTTGGTTACTGCGTACTACGGCCATATTCTATTCGGTGATGTCTTATGATTAATATTCTGGGACAATCAGCGGTGCCACAGATGTGTTTAATACAACAACAAAAAAGTGTTGCGAATAATAGCCGGAAAAAAACCTAGAGACTCGTGTAAAGGTGTATTTAAGAAAACTAAATATAATGACCCTTCCATCTGTTTATATTTACAAATGTCTTTGTTTTATTTATAATCACGGACAAAATTTGCTAATGTAAAAGAACACTCATACAGTCTGAGAAATAACTGCTATCAGTTACCATTACATAGGCTAACAAGGGAACACCGGCGAGTGTCCCCCTCCGATTTCGATGAAACTTAACAGATCGAAGAGTACCTTAAAATAAGAGACACGTAATTTTTTTTTATCGGCGTATCCCGCACGATTTTGGGGTACAGCCCTCCAAAGTTTGGACGATTTTTCAATTTTTGCAAATATTTCCTAAATTACAACAGATATTAAATTTCTTCTTAACATAATTTACAGCATATTGCATGGCCCTAAGGGTGGCGTCGCCCGTATTCGCAAGAGTTAATGACGGGGACGGGGTACCCGTACCCCCAATTTTTTTACACTTTTCTTTTTCTTATTCATCAACAAGAGGCCGATTTTACATAGAATACGATGATGTATAACAAGTTTAGAAAATTAATAATTGTAAAAATAGAAAATAATAATAAAGCTTCAAAATTAATAAATTTGTGTATTGATATATAATCAAATGAACTATAACAGAATAAGTTTTTATCCTTAACATAATTTCCAGCATAATACATGGTCTCAAGGTAGATATCTTCATAAAAAGCTAATAACGGGGGACGGGCACCCCGTACCCGCATTTTTTAATAATAAGTTTATTCATTATTCATCAAAAAAAGATTGCTTTTACATAGAAACAATGGTAATAAATTTAGAGGATTAATAATAAAAATAATGTAATAATAATAATATACTACATAACAACATTATTTGTTATCGTTACTACGCTGCTCTCCTTACTTAAATATTTCTTAATTTAGAATTGTATCTACTCGACAAGCTATGGTCAACCTTTCTATGCCACTAACTTATACTATATACTATACCAAACTTTATCGGTGGTAGCAATATAAATCGTTTTATCAACTGCAGTTAGTGACTGCGTTTTATTATATTTCCTTAATAAATGTTATCATTCTTAGAATACCATAACCCTTTAGTGCGTATATATGAACAAATTTGCTACACAGGACGAAGGATTAAATAATACATACATATATATTTTTTAATTTATTTCAAGTTTTTCGTACAATGTAGGTGTACAATGTAAGTATTTCAATGGAGCATAAATATAACTAATGTGTTTGTAACGATATAACATTTCGGAAACAATAGAACAGAATTAGAAAAACATTATAATGCTTATAAATGTTTAAATACATGAAATACTGTAAATGCGATTATTGGTATATATGTATTGCAATAGCGAACAAGATTAATATACATATCAGTAATTAAGCTATGTAAGTATTACAGTAGTGATAGTCTGTGTAAAAGTGTTTAAAAACACAGATTTTGCTTGCACCATGAACACCGCACAATAGCTGGTTTATTGCAAATACTACACAAGGGTGTAGACTGCGCATCTTTGTTAAAACAAAACTCTACAGGATTTTTAAAGGGCCCAGGTCTTTCCTCAACGTATCACTCTATACCACGAGTACTTGATACGTCAAAAATCTTGGGGAAGAAAACTGATTATGGGTTAGGGATTGCAACTTAATAATATTATTTCTCTGATGTAAATCTATGTCGTAAATTCAATAAGAATCACTATACCGAAAAAGTTCTAACAAAATTTTCCACAGTCAAAACCACAATACATCTATAGGTTGTACCATCGCCGTCGTTTTTTTTTTGGTATATTTAAATGTTCAAAGTTTTGTCTTTTGGCACTAATTGCTGAAGTTCGGCAACACAATGCCCACTCCAAGAATCAATCAAAAGGATACTCTTGGCCCGGTATTCGAGAGAAAACATCCGTTAGCCAGGTTTTGAAATGATTTGAAGTGAGCTTACCAGATACCGAAGAAGAAATATACACTATCACTTGTCGCGTTAAATTTATAATGCAAATTACCAATTATAATCTGAAGTGACTGAATAATTAATTAACTCACGTATGCCTAGATAAGTGCATATCAAATTCATCACAATAGACACGTACATATATTTATTTTTGAGTTATTATTACTATTATTAATTTTCTATAATTTATTATACATCACCGTTTTCTATGTAAAAGCGATCTTTTTTTGATGAATAATGAATAAACTTATTATTAAAAAAATGCGGGTATGGCGTAACCCGTCCCCCGTATTAGCTTTTTATGAAGATATCTACCTTGAGACATGTTATTATGCTGGAAATTATGTTAAGGATAAAAGGCTTATTTCTGTTATAGTTCATTTGATTTATATCAATAGACAGTTTCATTAATTTTGAAGCTTTATTATTATTTTTCTATTTTTAACATTATTAATTTTCTAAACTTGTTATACATCATCGTATTCTATGTAAAATCGGCCTCTTTTGATGAATAAGGAAGAGAAAAAATGTAAAAAAAAGTGGGGGGTACAGGGTACCCCGTCCCCTGTTATTAACTTTTTGCGAAATACGGACGACGCCACCCTTAGGGCCCATGCAATATGCTGCAATTATGTTAGAAGAAAATTTAATAATCTGTTATAAATTTAGGAAATATTTGCAAAAATTGGAAAAATCGTCCAAACTTTGAAGGGGCTGTACCCAAAATCGTGCGGATTACGCCGATAAAAAAAAATACGTGTCTCTTATTTTAAGGTACTCTTTCGATCTGTTAAGTTTCATCGAAATCGGAGGGGGACACCCCGGTGTTCCTTGTAAGTCAATTCGAAAAAGGTTTGCTATTATGCGGCCAAAAACTACACAATGCGGCTTGATGTTCATATAAAAAAACAGTTCAACTTATAAGCAATAAAATTAAGTTTACAAAACTATCTTATGTAGTAGGATTTGTATAGCGTACAAGAATATTATTTGAATGGTCATTTTCACTTTTATATGTATTGTATTAGTCCCATTCGCTTTTTCCAACGTAGGTGTATAACTATGCACATCTGCCTCTGAATAAATAACTATCTATCTATTATTATAATTTTTCCCTTATTTTCTTCTGTGTAGTCCCTCGTTGCATGAAAACGAACGATTAGTTAATTTAATTTTAATTCCAATTCATACTTCAAATCCTAATTCAAATCCATTTAATTTATCAATTAATTATTTTTAATCGGAATCATTATTGTTACAGTAGAAAAGGGTACATATATTGGCAAACAGGTAAGGCGATCCAGTTTCCGACTGCATAAAATTCGCTTTTGCATACGTATAAAGTATAGATTCGCGTATGGGGGAACTTCGTAACGGCAGCGGTCGCCTGCTACTATTTTTCGCGTCGCGGTATTTCGCGACAGGCGCCCAAGTGGAAGAAGCAACAGGAATTCAAGGGCCAAGGAGCGTACCGAAGGGGGGATGACAATGGAAAGCGCACGCTTGCTATCAGAGCACGAAGGCTGAGCGGCCGGCTGCAACCACATTAAGCTCAGTGCGATCTCGGTTCAGTTATTCAGTTCCTGCAAACCTATATTCTGTATATAGATATATAATATACACACATAAAATAATCTTACAACATAGACGCAGTGCATATATATAATGTATGCCATAGGAGATCTAAACTAAAGTTGCGCCCAACTTTCCCGATGTTAAGCGTCAGGTAAGACAACTTTTAGCGAAACTTTATTCCTATTATTATTAGTACAACACGTATATGTTATATTTTTTGTTTGTTTTGCCATGCGCGCACCTATACTAGAGAAAGTTTTAATTAACTTTTACAAGGGGAATTCACTGATGCTTCTGCACGTACCGCCCGATTTTAAAACTTACAGAAACTTTTTTGTTATCAATTTTCGGCATTTAAGTTGAAACTCGATCCAACTTTCTGCGATTTTGCATAATATAAGCAGATGTACATTAATACATACACAATCCGCGTCTTTTCGGAATTGAAAATTATTAATTTCCGCGTAACTACTTGTTTGTTTTAACCCTAATCACACCACGTTTTATCGTAACGTGTCCTACCAAGGTGGCCTCACAGCACACAATCTTGTGAACATTGTTGTGTATAATGAAAATATGCATTATTTATTTCATGTAGTAGGTATACAGTAAGATTTAAAACATATAGAAAGGATATTGTGTGTCAGAAGATATATATTTAAAAAAATATGTACAAGATAGTAAAATATTTGAAAGTTATTTAATGTAGTTTGCACGCTTTGGTGCACGTGAGTATTTTTTTCTGAATGTTCACACACAAACGCGTTTGCTTACACTTATCACATAACTGTGTTGACATTTGCTTTTTTTTGATGGGCAAATATAGCACCTTATGGGTCGTTTTTCTTACTTGTCGAGCCGAAGACTCCCTGTAGTGGTACTTGATTCACGTAGTTTGTATCAATGAAGTATGATTTTTGCAAGCACTCAACTACGACGTCTAATTTGCCCAGTACTAATTCTGTGTAATATTCCTCGTAAGAAAAATTTTGCGAAGTCTTCGGTTTTTTGGAATATGCAGTCAGGATGGATATTTCTCCAAATGACAAATGAACTACTCACAACATCAATTATATTGAAAAAATAGACAAAGCACTATTAGTTTTTGCTTTCACTGAATTGTTGCACATCTGATCAAGTGTATCCACCCTCCTTTCGTCGAATTGTAGTAACTTATTGATTTCAGATTTATTTTTATTTCCTCATCAATGGTGGAGTCGTTGTGCATTGTGATATTATAACAAGCGTTTTCTAGTAATAAGATACAAAGTCATTGGTTCTGAAAACAAACAGTTCTTTCAATATTCCGTGCCTGTGAGGTAAAAATTTGGTGTAAGCAGCGCTTTTTTTCTGAGCGTTACTACCAGTAGGCTTGGTAACAACGATGCAAGCTCGTAGCTGGTGAAAAGTTTCGAACGTAATATTCCTTTTAGTCTCAGAAAGGTTCACAAGGTTTCAACACCTTTGGCTAAGTTTTCCTGCTCTTGAGACTTCTTTTCCCAGTACGGGTATACACGTACGGATACTAGTTCCACTATAGCATATCACAAAATTTTCGTAATTATCTGGCTTGCTTGGCAACAGTACTGTCGGAAAGATCAAGCCCTCTAAAGGCACCTACTGCAAGGAAGATAGTATGCAAGCAAGTTTTTCGTATTAACAACGGTCCACAGGTCTTAATTGAGTGCAAACTTGTCCTTTTGCTTCGGAGGTTCTGGTCGCTTTATCGTCAAACGAAATAAATCTTAGTAATTGAGTAAATCTATTTCGTGACATACAAGCTCCATAAACAGGATTTCATATAAGGTTCCATAGCTCATTATAGTCCACATTCTTGTTTATTTCTTCCAGCAGTAATCAAAGGCCAAGAAAGCAGGATTTCAACGTCGTCAACTGGTTTTCCACAAATCGCCAAAAATACGAACAGCTCCTTATTAGTGAAAGCAACCACAATACAATAACCGTATCATCAAAAAACAAATTGAAATGCGTCAAGGAGTATCACATGCACTCCAGTGAAGTTTCAACTTTGTTCAAAAGCTTTGTAATTATGTTGTGTGATGTATTGTTTTTCCCTTGGCAATCGGCGTGGCATTCACTCGGTACCATCTTTTCAATAAAAGTTTTGCGAATGGCGGGCGGTTCATCATTAGCATACTATCGTCACTTCCTCTTGTTCATCGCTTTCTTCATCGCCAGTTTCTTGATAATCCGCTTCACTAGAAGCGGTTCGTCATTTGGCTCTTCTTCATCTTCACCATCATTTACATTCCTTCCCAATCCTCATCACTTCGTACAAATGCATCGAGCAATCTCCTTTCAGTTAGTGGCCGGCGTCGGTCAGTCAACCAATCGGTCATACTTTCTGGCATAAATTTCAAAACCAAATAAAGCATAAAAAACAAATCTATTTTTACTGGGGTCAATCAAAACTTTATTTTGCTTACCTGGTCTATACTATACTCTCCACTAGGTAAAGAAATAAAATTAACCAATAACACCTAAAACGGCCAATGCGTTCGTTAGGAAAGCACAAATACACTGATAGCAATAGTTTGTAAAGCTGACTGTTTTAAGCAAAACGCATTTAGGGAATTCTCCTTCATATGCAACTGGAAGTTCTTACATACAAGGGGAAGTCCGAAATATAAAGCATATCTTATTACGGGGGAATTACCACCATACCCTAGTTTTAAATAACGTAGCAATGGATTTTATAGTATATAAACAGTATGTGCTCAAAGACAACACCTTGGTAGGACGTGTCGGTAAATTATGTTATAATTTTTTTAGTTAAATAGGAAAATATTTTAAAATATTTTTATGTCATTCTGTGTTAAATAGTTTATTTTCAGAATAGCAAAAATCCTCCAGTCTGTGGGCAGTTAACTTACAAAGTTCCAGCAATTTCAAAATCAATTGTGCCTCAAAAGCACACCTTGGTAGGTTTAGGGTTAAATATAAATTACTATTTATAACCATTATAATAAATGAGTGAGGTCAAAGCAGAATATTAGTTATAGCTTATGATTATATATCATACCTTATTTAATTATAAATTGCTTACGAAAACAAATGGGTGTTCCTGTAATTTATTATTTTGTTATTAATTTTTTTTTTTAAATATTTTATTACTATATTTAAACTGATTAATATTGATTTATATACTCTTATTGCTGTTATTCTCCTTGTTTTAATATCAGTGGGTTGACTGATCTCCAATAAAGTCGAAGCCAAATAAATGTTAGAAATTTCTAAGTTAACCCATTCTTTCTTTGGCCATGAGAGGAGACAGTTGAGGGAATAATATCATCATAATATATTAATAAACGTAAAAATCTTGGAATTTGTGGAGACAAGCAGTTACAATTAATGGACATGTATCTAATTTCGCTAAACTTACCTCAGGTGTTCCGCAAGGTAATCAGCTGTGATATGGTCTTTTCACTTTATTCATGAACATTCAGGATCTCTACTTCCGCGCTGATAATCTAAAGATTTCTAATGAAATGTATTCTGTTGAATTCTGTTCCCGTTTACAAAATAATCTAAATAAATTTGTAGCTTACTGCGAAAGGAACAAGATAAGCCACTGTATACGTATCTATAAAGTTCTTTCCACGAATGTTGACGAAAACACTCGAACAAAATCTAAAATTAGAGAATTAATATGAATAGATCAATTTAATTAATTCAGATTTCACAATTGCGGAAATTAGATACACTTAAATTTACTTAATTAAAATTTAAAATAACTAAAAATGAGCAATTTAAATTTCTTAATGTATTAAACTCTTTTATATCATATAAGACAGTGTGGTATAAATTACTTGTTCGAAATAAAAATAATATTAAAGAGGACTCGTATTTATTTGCTACAATCAAATAACATCCAGTAGATTATGGATTATTAAATTTCAATTTTAGCTAAAAACAAAATTCCAAATTTCCCGTTATTCCCTAACTAACTTAACTGCGTGCAGGCACATTCGCCTCTAAGCGAACGGATAGGCAATTCTCTGGGTACAGGTTGGACTTTCGGTTCGACGGGCCCCCATCTCGGTCAATAGCATGGAATGGTATTCTGGCCGGGATTCTTCTTAGGAAATTCTCGATAATTGTACAAGTAAGTACAAGTAATGGTTTAAATTATTCAGGAGTAATGTCGGTAATTTTTTAGGTAAACACTTCGTGGTACTTTGAATATTTGTGATAAGTGTGGCATAAAATCGTTATAGGAGTTCAATATCAACCGGTCGTCTTTCTGTGCCACAGGCAAAGAGGATTAAAACTAAATCCAGTAATCAGCCTTGGATTGTTATCGCTATCAGGCAAACCAACATTCATTTTGAATAGATATCAGTAACTGGCATTAAGATACCGATATTTACTCTAGTTTGAGGGGGAAAAATCTCCCCGACCAAAATATAATAAAACCTAAAAATATACTAGGTAAGCTTGAATTAACATAGAAAATAAAGTTTACATTATAATTAAGGCTATACTTAGCAACTATTGCTAAGATGGTCGATTTCTGTAGTAATTCTTGACAAACAGGGGTATGGAATATAATTTAAGAGTCATTTAAAACAGGTTTCAAAGGCAAATGAACAAGTAATTCAAAAGTGAGGCGTGTGTTCAGTTGCCTACTTTACAGGCAACAATTTATGAATTTGTTAAAAATAACTATTTAGAATGGATAATATTAGCATTAGGTGCTAAATATTGCCTTTATTATAATGTAAACTTTATATTATATGTTAATTCAAGCTTACCTGGTATATTTATTTGTTCTTATTATATACTGGAATATCTGGTTTGACTCCTCATTCTGCCTGTGGCCACGAGAGACAACAGTTGTATCGAATTCCTATAACGATTTTGATGCCACATTTAAACAAAAATAATAATAATAATTTTGTACTGAACTAAAGAAATTAAAATTTTGAAATCCCGGGCATTTTGTTCTGAAAAACAGAGCAATATATAGGTATATGTTATTGTGTTTACTGTTACAGAGAAAATACAAATTTGTGCAAGTCAATAAATCAATTAATTTAATAAACAAGGATTTTAAGTGCTTCTCTAGGGTCTTGGATTTATAGTTTGTTTGTGAGTCAATCAAAATTATAATTCATAGAAAATAAGAAATTTAAAAAAAATACAAAATTCAAATAGTCCTGAACAAAATTAAACTTATTCCTAACTTAACTCTAATAAAATGACTAATTTTAGGTAGCTTCTATTTAAAATTTGAATATACCGCGCAAAATATATAAGATTTAGGTTTGTGAACGTTAAAAGTTGTGATAAAGGATATTATGGTATGTTCGGTGAATTTGATCAAAAAATTATAGGTAAAAGAACGATAAATACACAAATACGAGAAAACAAGTAAAGAATAAACATATAACGATAATCAAACGTAATATAGTTCTTTATTTTGTTCGTTATTCGCCTTCGAGGGGACTAATCTTGAAATTGAATCGGGGAAATCGGGCACAAAACCAAAATTCAAATACAATTTATTTAGATTATTGATGAATTTAGATATTATAAAATCGCACTTTCTGGTACATACAAATTTTAAATGTCAAAATCTTTAATTACGTTAAGTACTTTAACGATGCTATTTAGGTTGCCTAATTTCTAATATATTCACTGTGACAATTGGGTTGCCTACTTTTACTTACAATATGTAATTTCCAAAGAAATTTAGTTTTTATGTAAATTCGTGGATGTTTTTATGATTTGGTAATGGTGAAGGAAGAAACAAGTCCAATGAACATTTTTGAGAGAAACTTTGTCTGTGTCAGCTCATCTGCAGTATTACTTTTTGTCATGATGAAGTATTGCACATAAGAGACAACAAGCTCAAGACACTACTGTCTAGTAACATAATTAAGAATTAAGATATTGAAAGATATAATAAAGCACATCTTGACAGCATCCTTCCAGTAATATATTCGCTTCTACTATCTATCTCTCGTAAAATTATTAATCACTTTTTGTTTTTTTCATTTCTTACTTCTTACATTGGTTTCTGCATTGATTCATATTCAACAACCCTTTTGAATAATAAAACGAAACTCTAATATCACAACCCTTACTGACACACTACAAATTTATCATTGTCCTAGTTACAAACCCTATTCTTTATTCCGGTAAGGAACAGCACGCACTTATATGTTATGCAGAAGTATTATCGTGTGTAAGCTTCGTCTATTACTGTGTTGAGCCACTGAGGGTGGAGGCAGCCCATCTGTGCTAGTGCGGTGTCAACAGATCCCCGCAAGGATGTAAATAACCCATCAAATCCTCAGAGGTGCCATTTGATTTCGTCCAACATTAAACATAACGGGCATTCCATTATAATGGGGTCATGAATTAAACTAACACCACTACAGATGTGGGGGAGCGAAGTTGATTCAGTTTGAATGTGCTACTTACTTACTTCTCTTTTTTTTAATTTTCATATGGGGGTATTTTAATTCTTCATGTTTTTATTTAGCAAAACGTGGAGTGATATATGAATCTTTGTTCTACAACTTGATGTATTGAATTATAATATTATAATCCACAGCAAGTTGATATCGGCATTGTATTTAAATACATCCATATTTATAAGACACCTCTGACAGGATTGGCTGTGTTTTATAATCTTACCACAGATTAAAAGCCAGCGCTCAACAATGGGTTATACAATATAAGGTATAACACACCATTAATACACCTCTTCAGTTTCTTTATAGGTAGTACGTTGGTTTGAAACGAATTTTAATTGAATGTTCCAATGAGATAATTACATGGCACATCCAGATGCTGTTTAAATTCAATACATTGTTGCTGTTTGTGAACCGTGTTTGAAGAGTGTGAGTTCTATTTTCGTTTTTATAAAGTAAATTATGTCGTTTGATATCTTAAAACTATCATTTTCAAATCTTTGGAAACCTATTTCTTATTATTAGAGACCGGATTATATGCAAAGTGCATATATTTTATTTTTTGCATATCTTTAATTATAGTCTATATGTAGACGTATTACACTAATTGTAGTTAATTAGCGCTAATTAGTGATTGCATATATTGCATATTTAGGCATTTCCATGTATATTTTTACAAAAGCTGCATATATTGCATATTTAAGCTTTTTCTTGTCCTTTCTATTAGTAAAAATTCCTAGTAAATCCTAATGTAGATCGACAATCGACAATTCTCAGAACGATAAATCTTTTACATTGGTTACTCTAATACTTTTTTCCAAGAACTGCACGTGTTTAATTTCGCCTAGTAGAAGGGATGTGGTAATAACGTTTTATTATTATTAATTCCAAATAAACTATTCATTCATTGAATATCTTTGAGCGAAACAGCATGTAATTGTGTTACGTTTTTAAATACTGTGCGTATATAGGTACAATGAGTATAGCGAACAAAATTTCTTTATGGATTTAGCCATATCCTGAACTGGTAAAGGATGACGACAAAATATTTTGTCGAGCCTGCAGTGAACTGGTAAGTTTAATTTACTAAAGCTTTACAATTATTTTTAATATCTTTAACTTTTAATATAAATGACAATTGTTGTTGTAGGTTCTTAATACCTGATTGATCAACACGCTAAAACTCCATCACATATTGGAAAATGTGAAAAACTAAAACGATCCGCATGTGTGCAGCAATCTATACGTCAAGTGTTAGCATCAACTTCACGAAACTCAGAACAAGAAGAATATAATATGGATCTGTGTAACGCATTAATTTCGTCTTAACATACCATTAGCAAGATTAAACAATGTTAATTTGAAATCATTTCCGCAAAAATATTGCAAACATAATATACCTGACGAAAGTACCTTACGAAAAAATTATGTCACATCTGTTACCAGCAAACAATAGCAGAAAATCAACAATTGGTAGGGAATAATTTTTATTATTACATGGTAGATGAAAGTACGGATAAGTGTGCCGTTATATTGCCCATTTGTTAATAGCAATTCTTCATGAAGATATTGTAGGTAAATCATATTTAATTTATTGTAAAGAACTTCAAAAAACAAATAATGTGACAATTGCCCAATTCGTTCAAGAAGGTTTATCAAATTTCTTTTTACCTGGAAGTACACCTTGCGAAAAAAAATTACTAATGTTGTCCGACGCTACACCATACATGATAAAAGCCGCGCAAAATTTAAAATTTTTTTATAGTGACATTATTCATACCACTTGTTTAGCTCATGGGTTCAATCGTGTAGCCGAAGACATTAGGAATCAGTTGCCTTTGATTAATGATTTAATTAGCAATGTCAAAAAGTATTTTTGCAATTAGTGCCGTAACCATACCATTTATTCCACTAGTGTCGTAATAGGGTCTATTACAGCACTAGTTGCGTAATAGAAATGGAACATTTAAGCAGATTTATTTTAAGTTGGTCACATTGCAACAGAAATGGAGATGTCAATATGCATTTGTAAGCAAAGTTTGAGGTTATTGTATTAAAATTCATTGTAAGATTTGATATTTTTAATTAATCTTTGAAATAGTACAACTATTATAAACATTTATATTAACGTTTGAATTATCTTTCGAAGTGATAGTGATACCGTGTGCAGTAGAAACATTCTGTTGAAAATTATCGTTCTCTGCGATAGTGATATTGCTTCTGTTGGAGTACTCAAACTGTGAGCCATTCCCAGAAGTTCCACGTAGATTCACATTATTTTCCTGTGCAAACATATTTCCAAAATCAATTTTATTTTTCATAGAAGAGCCAACGTATCCTTCAGCAACAGCCGTGCTTTTCCAGCCACCTAATCGTTTTATAGTTAAAATATCACCTCCAGTATTTGCTATATGTGTCGCACTGGATCTTCTAAAACAATGTCCTGTATAAAGATGAGCATCTGGTAAATGAAGAAAACTGGCAATTTGTTTAGGAACATTTCCCATGGTGTTAATACCGATAGGGCTATTAATTAAGCAGCCATGACGATAAGTTAGAAAAAAACGTTTGCGAGTAACTGTTTTAGGCCGCAGATTATTATATTTTTTTATAAGTTCGATGCAGTTAACATCAGTCACTGCGAACATTCTGGGTACATTGTTTTTTGTTTTAGGTATGTTGACTATAATGGAATCGGAATTGTATTGAAGATCTTCCACACATATTTTAATTAATTCTTCTCACCTACAGGCTCCATTATATCCTATTATCAAAATAACCTGAATATAAAGAATTTACAAAAAAGTAACGAAATAAAATCAACACTAACCTTTATAGCTAAGTATATTTTATCATCGGCTTGTTTCAAAAATCTATGAATATCTTCTTCTTTTAAAATTTTAGATTTTTTTGTTTGATAACCTTTAGATAGCCGTTTTAATAATGCTTGAAGTTTCATATATTTTGATATATCCACATTTCTATGTACATTTAAACACGATCTTAACATCGAATAAATCGACCATAATGATGACGATTTATAATCTTTACGTAGCATTTCAAAATAAGCAAGTAAGACGTTCTCAGAAATATGAAGAATTTCCTTTTCTTTGCACCATTTTTCAAAATTTTTGTATCGCTTTTGATACATAGTGTACGATTTCTCCGGAAGTAAATTATTAATGGTTTTTTCAGCAATTTGCCGTATTTCAGGCGGAGTGCATGAAAAAGTTGTAGAACTCATATTAAATATTATAATATAGTTACTTTAGTAATATAATATATAACAAATTTCAAAAATGTGTCAATTTTAATTAACTTGTCAATTTAAATCTTGTGCCAAACCAAGGTGACAACTGGTGACAACCGCCACAAAATTTCCCTAGATTATCAAATTTTTCTCGTTTTGCTTTTACAAAAAGAGAAATTTTAAAACTAATTGCAAAAAATAGCATAAAAGACACGTTTCATTTGACATTAAAGCACTCATTCAGTTAAGCTTAAACTCTGAATTCGTACTTTGAAACGTCAAAATGAAACTTGTCTTTTAATATACTATTTTAAAAGCACCTTTACGAATCCAATTTTATAAGAAGCGACTTCCCCGTGTTAAGTTGCCTCCTAAACCGATTATTACGAGATGGGATACATGGTAAGAGGCTGCAATTTTTTTCGCCGATAATTTTGAAGGAATAAAAAATGTAATTCTTGAAATCACTGTTGACTGTATTGCTCTAGAAAACTGTAAAAAGATAGTAACATCATCAGAATTGCTAGAAAACCTTTTGTATATTAAGTCAAATTATAGCTTTGTTTCAAGTTGCATTCGTAAACTAGAACCGCAAGGGATGTCGATCTCGGAATCAGTCGAAATAGTAGACGAATTTGATATGCTATGTAGGAAGGTTAAGGGTACAATAGGCAATTCTATATACGATAAATTTAAAAAAGTGATAAATAAAAATGCGGGGTATTTGAAATTGAAGAAAGTTAAGAAAATTGTGGAAGGTGAAACAGTAAACGATTTCGACTTTAATTTTAGTTTAGAATGTATTGCAAAGTTAAAAAATGCACCAATTACATCTGTGGATTTTCTATTTCGAAACAGATGTATTCTGATAGAAGACAAAACTTTCTTTTACACAATTTTGTAAAACATTTAATTATAAATTGTTTTAGAAATATGTTGTGAAAAAATGTTGTGCAATAAAGTTAATGTTTAAATTATTTCTGCTCTTATTTATTTTATGTAAAAATTTTGCATATTGTCGCAATTTTTTTTGCATATATGCCTCAGGTTTATGCATATTTTCTCAAAAATCGATGCATATATATGCGCATATATTCCAGTTTTTCTTTGCATATAATCCGGTCTCTACTTATTATGTATCTTTTCAAATACTAATTTCTTTTGAATTTGGATAACTACATATTTTGACATCTAAATAAACATTCTATGGGTTAGACACCCCATTTTCTTATGCCCAACATGTTCGTATTTTTAAAACTTTTGTATTAAAGTTAAAACGAGATACTTTCAGTGTTACAGCAGTCAAGCATTAATTGTAAAAGAAGATTTAGTCGAGCAATATTAACATTACGTCCCTATTTAAAGGTGTGGACCGGCCAACCTGGATATATCCTACTCATGAATGTACAACATACTGTACATACTTCAAATCGAACGCCATTACGAAGATTTTTATCCGGAGCTTCCTCGAAAAGCCTTATTTACAGCAGACACCTGTACGTCATTCAAATTTTACAACGACAGCAAAATCCGCCAATCGCCAGACTTTCACAGAACGACTTAATCGCTTCCATCCGGCGATATTACCCAAGAAACCATGGCAAAAGATAAAGTAAACAACCAGTCCACTTACACCGTCAGACTCCTTCGGGCGCTTGTTTGTGGCGTGTCTCATCCACCCATCGTAATGAATTTGTAAGCGATCCGGCATCTATTAGACAGATATGCTAATGCGGACCATGCTAAATATGCCGAAGATAAGGTGCACTCCGGCTTGGTAATGTGTTATTTGGGAGATGGTAACGATTATGGGAAACACTTATTTCGCGACCGGCTTACGAATTTTCGGTACGAAATCCGTGTAGTATTTGCATACATATGCATGTCTATGAGGAGCTAGATTGATAGGGAAAGGTCTTGCGAGTCTGGCAGTGCATAAGCGAAATTTGAATTTCAAATGTGTTTTTATAAGTAATAGATGTGCATATTCACGAAGAATGATAGGAAAAATATTTACAGAACTGTGGGAGGTAAACGGAATTTGTGAGAAAACATAGACTGTGTAATTGTCAACGTACTGAGAAAAATATTTCTTTGTCGTTAATAAATATCCATTAATCCAAATACTTTATTCTTCTGAACAGATGCAAATAAAAATTTATTAGTTACTCACCGAGAGAAAAAAAGTGTTATATTAACTAATAAAATGGTGTATTGAACACTTTTTTTTTTTTCAATATGAGCAACTGATTTTTAGTGTTAAATGAAATACGTAAAAAATGTTAAATTGCGTTAGTAACTGAATAATAATAAATGTTATAAGAAACAGACTACGCGTGATTCTTTGACATGTACTTAATTTTCCATTAACAATTTGTACCTGCTAATTGAATAATACAACATTATCCCAACACAGTTACTTGTTGTAGACACACGAATTAATAATTGTCTCCATAATTTTATAATATTGGTTTAGCACTGAACAGTGTTATTTCAATGATTAATAAATTTGTTATACATTTCTATAAAATGTTGGCTTCAAAAACTTACAATTGTTCATTTAACCTACCTGTAGTATTCATCGAATGACTATTGCATGATTAATTCAACCTTTTAGGTGGTAATACGAAACAAAAAATTCTTTTAGTGAACCATTTTCGATTTTTGCTTAAAATCCGTTACTGATAGGCGAGTGTTTTAATTTCATTGATGTCATCGATTACTGTATCATTAATGTAATAAACAGAGATACACTGTAATCGATGGATCTTCGATGAAATTAAAATCCGCCCGATCAGTGACGTGATTATTAAGCAAAATCGAAAATGGTTCTGTCTTTCTATAGACATTTGATTTGCAAAAAAGACCATTAAACGATTCTAAATTCGATAAAATAAGCACAACATACTTCATTCCACGTTATTGGAACCACCCTATATATAAATATCTACACCAATCGAAAGAGCTCACTAAACGGTACAAGTCGCCATTGAAACTTTTTCCTATCTCTCTATCGTTTAAAAGTTATTCAGAAAAAAAAACAAATTTGGGCTAAATTGCAAGGGTTGAATTGCACCCCTTAAGTTAAAGTTCCGCAGCAACGAAAGCGTCCTCGAGTAACACTCATGGAGTCTACAAATTGACAAAGTTTCATCAAAATCTGCGATTTACAGTTCGCGAGGTTCCCTTGTAAGCTTAAAATCTTGCAATCTTATTCAAACACCCTTTATAACTCATCAAAAAGTTTGTATGAAAATCTGGATGTCGTAACAAATTACTTGACTAAATCCATTAGAATTAATTTGAACCCGTTGAATTAATAATAATGAAGATTTGTAAATAGGAGATTTATAAAGCATCCTCACTTCTCCCCAATACATAAATTCCCAGGAATGTTCATCCATTTCTGGTATGTATATTGCAAACACGTCCAGTTAATTTTAATTTTTGCCAAAAACGATTTTACACTTTAGGCACGAACATTACATTTTGCAAAAGCGCGTACTCTCACTGCGAACTTTATACCAGAAAATATTGAACCACAACTTTATAGATTGACCAATCATTACTGCATACACATTCTATACAGAGGTGATGCGAATATATAGAGAACGTACAACATAGATACATTACAAGCCACCAGCAGTGCAGTTCGTTATACTCGGTGATTGTCGATTACTATTGCCCGGGTAATTAGCAATGATTCGACGATGAACCGGTAATTAATTTGGCATTCGATACGGTCTGCAATTGAACACGACTGGTACACCTACACACATGCTAGTAAATGCAGTGTGTAGTATGTTTGGTACGTATACGGGCTTGGATATATGTCATATTTACAATTATGGCCTGGGGTAATTTAGCTTCCCAGATTGGAATTAGTTTACGATTTGGACAATTAGCGATTGTTGGCGGTGATAATTTTGATGTGACAGCGTTTTAGTTAGAATATTTATCGAAATTGGTATACTGAAAAAATCGTTTATTTTAATTCAACATAAAATATTATGTTATTGTCTTTATATCCATCCAAAACAAGGTACTGTTGATTAAAACATATAGCCTATTTACAGAATCGCTGCAAAGCATGCATACATCAAATTAACAAATTTAATTAAATAAAAAAGTAATGATTAACTCATAATTAAATTAATTTCAATTAAATCTCCGATTAACAATTTTAATCCGGAATTTAATCGATTAATGCCCAACTCTGCTATGCATGTATATTTTAGATGGATAGGTGAATATCTTGCACCAGAAAAACTAAGGGTGATGGAGAAATTCTGAAAGCATAATTGATTTCAACATGCAAAAGTACACTGAGAAAAATAGGCTAAGTAAAGTGTTTACTTGATAAAAAAATATTTACAATAGATAAAGTTTTACTCGGAACTATTCTCGTTAATTAATACCTGCAACTAAACCCAGTTCCCTGAATACAAGTTGTTACTGTAAATAGTGCTTTTATTAACGGCTATTACACAGCGTACCTGACGAATTTGTGGTAAGTAACGTATTACTTATGACTACTGGTACTGTATCTAATTACAGCACATGGTTAGTAGAAGTAACAACAATGCTGATCGCTATTAAACTCATGTATTTTCTTAAAATAGGTAACAACTTGCCAACAACTATGATTATTTCAGTTTTGCTGCCAACCCGTGATTGTTTTACTATTCCTGATTGGCTAATGCGGCGGAGTAATGAAATAGTCCACGAGACAGCTACACGCGCAGGCGCGAGCTAGCGTCAAGTAGGATTTACGGACGTGGGAAAAGGTCGTCGAAAAAGAGTGGCCAAGGGAGTACGGCCCATTGCAGGCCAGTTGGAACGCAAATATATTAAAAATACCGGATGATTAACTCAAGGCCCCATATCCGTATAAAAGAATCCCAGCAAAGAAGAAAGTACCGAGCCTATAAGCAATCGAATGTTTCAAGATTGCAGTTTTAAACGCACGTGTGGGATATTTGAATTCCCCATCATGTTGATGATATCCGCGCCCGCTGGTGAAGTTAAAATGTGGGTGCCGTCGCTACCTGGGCGACAGTACAAATGCCACCTGCAGTTAGGGATACCCCGACGAAGTAGCCGTTTTTGAGGCAATCACCGGCATAACCGCCACGTACGCCGACAGAGGATCAACTCGCCGAGACAATGCCCAGTGCAAAGAACCAACAGAAACCGCAAGTTTACCGCCTATGTATATTATTTTTTTGTTTGTTATTAGCTGTAACTTCAAAGCCATATTTCCCTTTGTCCTTTGTTTAGATTTCAATAATTTCAATAACTAAATAACGTTTCAAGGGGGCCCCATTTACCTTATATTTTATTATTGCTTTGTTCATTTTTTTCATTATTAAGGAATATATTTTATGAGATTCATTACGTTATAAATTGTTGTAAAATGTAAAAAAAACTGTTGCTAAAGTGAAACCAATATCTTTCATTCATATCAGGTAGTCACTGTGTTTGTCCTATACAAAACAAAACTATTACTAATAATACTGCTTTTTTTTCTTAAGTAATAAGTATTGTGTACCACCTTTAGCAAAATAAATGCAAATTTAATCTTCAATTATTAATGCAATCGAAGCTACAGCACACTGAATAGTAATTAAAAATTGTTTGGAAACAATTTTGAATTACGCATTGCTCGGTACGCAGTACTTATAGTTGCCGTTGCATAAATAATCGAAGATTTGTGGAACTTTAAGGAATATATTTTATGAGTCATTACGTTGTAAATTGTTTAAAAAAAGCTGTGTTAAAGTGAAACCAATATCTTTCATTCATATCAGGTAGTCACTGTGTTTGTCCTATACAAAATAAAACTATTACTAATAATATTGCTTTTTATTTAAATTTATATTAACTATTCACTAAACTTCCTCGTTTCCTGCACTACCTATAGTTGAACAACAAATTTAAGGTAAGTATATTGTATATTTATAGCAAACCATTACTTTCTATATATCAGGTATTTAGTGAACGTGCATCAATGATACTCTTTCCCTATCACAAGTAATCTAAATAGCTTGTTTTAATTATGAAGGTGTGATAGCTGTTATAGAATAGTTCACTCACAGCAATACACTTACTACTTGACAAGGACAAATCGTTGCTTACTGCAACTACATATATTCTTTGATTTAACTACTTTAGTTTAATTATCATAAGTAACTTCATAAGTTACCGGTATGAAGCAGACCGTAAGTGATTTAGATTGCTTCTTGTTAGTATCAGTGTTTAGGATATCTTTTTTACTAGTGCTAAGTAATCTGTGCTTTTGTCCCCTATTCAGCTGAACTTTTTACTTACGATAATTATATTTTTATTTATGATTATTAAATTTTTTTCTCAGTGTATATGGGAATCAGGTATTTTTGTGCTTGGGACAAACATCTTGTTAACCAGTGTGATTTTCGCTTTCTGCGAAGTGTGTTGAATACCATTTTTTTCAATTCAATGTACTTTAATAAAAGCTTTGAAGGATTTGACGTAACCGCTCGGATTGAATGTTAACTTGTGTACCTTATCTCTGGTCCAGTCAAGTAATAACTGTCATTATGTGAGAGTAGTTAAAGTCACTTGATATAAAGATTAAAAAGGAAGTAATTTACTGTGTAGTTATTTTTGCTACAGAATACAGTAATACATCTTCTAAATTAACAATGATATCCTAATTTAATTGATGACCAGAAATTGTTGGCTGTTTCAAAAAATCATGCGTGAGGGTATACAGAGATTCAAAATGATTGTCAAATCCGCTTCTATAGATAGTAGCAGGGTGTAGGTATATGCCGCGTGTTTGTAATGAAGATTTGAACTAAGTCAGTGTTGGAACATAAGAAAGTAAACGGATCTGTCATAAATAAGGAAAACGTAACCTATATTTGAACTCGCATTAGATAAACGACTATGGATTGGTGTTTTTGCTTGTAAAAATGAAATGTAATTAATTTAACTTTACTAAATTATGATTTTACAATTCAGTACTAACTGGTGTTTAACTAAATTTATTTATTACTTTAAATTATAACATACAATTAGTATAATTATTAAGTGACAAAACTGCATCTCTCAGTTCTTCTATGGTATGCATGCGGTTTCTATAGATCCTATTCTTTTAGATAGCCGAACATGAAGTAATCTAATGGGGTTAGATCAGGTGATCTTGGTGGCCATCTTTGTGCTCTAACGAACCTCTCTGCAAAAAACTGTTGAAGATATTGGCAGGTTTGTCAAGCAGTATGTGCTGCAGCATTATCGTGCTAAAAATAACCTGCTTCAAGTTCATTTTCTTGTAACTCTGCAATAAACAATTCCAACATCTGTTGGTAACGTTGGGCTGTTACAGTTTCCTCGAAGAAAATTGGCCCTATTATTCGTTGCCTGGACATAGCTAACCAAACTCCAACTTTTATGGGATGCAATTGCGTTTCTCGAAATTCATGTGGATTTTCTGCAGACCAGATACGATAGTATTGTGAATTGATATAGCTTGTTAGATAAAACCAGGCTTCATCCGAGAAAAATGACTTGTTTAGCAAGCATCACCCCTTAAATTGTTATTAAACCAATGACAATATTCCAATCGCCTATCGTGATCTAATGGTGATAATTCCAGTACCGTAGAAACTTTATAGGGATGAAAATGTAACTTTTTTTTTTGACAGCTCGTTGCGCTGAAGTGCATGATAAGCCTATAAAATTATAAAATGTAATAAACTATTTCACTTAATGTTAATATTGATTTTTTACCTGTTTGTTGAGCTATTACCACAGATAAATTCCATTATTTTCTTACAGTATTCAGCAATACTATTGTTGGTGATATTATATGTAAATATAAACGATTTGAAAAAAATTATAAGATAAATAAATAATCGAAAGATACTACAACACGCACGCCAATGTCGCTAAATGTCAAGAAAATTCATTTAATGTATGAAATTTGTATGTAGCTAACTTCGCTCATTAAATTGGTAATAAGTATAGATAAATTTTTCCGGAAAACAGTTTTTTTCTTACGACAATCATTTTGAATCACATGGTATATGGAAAAAAGTGTGGTAAATTTCCCTTTTCGAAAATGCCTAATAAAGTGGAACTTAGAGCGCCGTTAAAAGACAATAACCTGTTAAAAACCTCTCGCAGGAATTTTGATTGGGTATTAAGAGCCACACAACGGAATTCCTCAATGGATGCTTGCGTAATTACTGTGCATAATTTCTTTTTACCTTAATCTTATCCTCCAGGCTATTAAATAAAGCTACCGAGACAAATCAAGTTATAAAATTTTATTTTTCACATGTATGTATGTACAAAATACCGTATCACCGATGCACACACCATCATTGTCAACTTTTTCGCTAATTAAGGAGAATTTTGCGAGATCCTTCATGGAAACAATTACACCATGCTTTCGGATAGGAATGATTGGCAATTACCGATATTTAAGAAATGCATTGACCGATACTTTTACGAGATATGTTGATTGGTATGCCTCTGGTATACGTTATAGCATTTCACGGAATGGTATCGGGTATAATTGCTTGCCTGGGATATAGTATTTTATGAGGAAGCAATTATTGAAATTATAAACATTTTTCTCCCATTAAATTTTGCGTCGGATTACCTTTATTAAATCCCAGAAAATTTATAGTAACATGCATGAAGAAATTGAGATTAACCGAACGTTCATATATGTATGCTTAGGCCTTATTTTGCTGCTACTTCTCATTACGAATTGAAACGACATTTTTTCTCGGTTTAATACTACTTACGAACCAAAAAAAAATCTACTTTCGACATCGCTGATAATCCCTTTAACTGCGTTATAAATTATCCAAGCTTTATTTTATTTTATTTTTTTATTAGAAAGTCTCTCCGACGTTCTAACAAATAGATTTCCTTATCATTTAATTACAGAAGTAATTTGTAATTCTAGCGTCTCTCTGAAGTGTTTCGACTACTTCGGACGTTGGGTTAAGTTGAAATTTATCGTTGGAGAGAGAGAAGTGTACAAGAGCAATTTGTAACCTGCGTGATAATGTTGGAGGAATGCAAATCAGCCTTTAGCTGGAGCTAATGAAAATAAATCACTACTTAAACAGACCTTGCGTCGTCGGTATAATGAAGTAGGTGTTGTTCTAGACGAAATAATGGTTGTAATTGTGTTAAGGGAAATTAGTTATAATCTTATGTAGGAAGGAAATTCACGAATTATATCGGGCGTAGTGTCGATTTTTTTTTTTTTACCAAATGAGTTTGCACCCGAAATGTAATATGCGCTATCTGACAGATGATGTTATGTCGACGCATAGTTGGGCCAAATGTTTTGATTAGGATTATATAACCTAAAGTACCAAAGTGACCAACTATATTTATTTCATATTTTATAAATATTTTTAAAAATATTAAATCTTTCTTGAATATTAGTTATATTAATATAATATTTAAAATATATTATAGAAAAATATATTAGGAAACATTTAAAAAATATATAATGTTATGTAGCATTAATAATATTTTATTGCAAATGTTTTCTCAATATATTTTTCATAACTCTGCAAGAATATTTTGCTTTGTATTTCTGTAAATATTTATTTCATAAAAAAAAAAGATTGAATTTTTGCTTTTGTACATTTGGTGCGTAGGACGAATAATATAAAATAGGTAAAATATGCATACATATTAAGTAGGTATGTACCTATTTAAAATGATAGTTTAAAGATTGAATTAGATAATATATATCTAATATGATTTAATTAGTATCTAAGTTGAGCGCTGTAACTTTTCTATTAATATATCTGCGTTTTGTATTATATTATTTGTAATATTTGTAAGTTGCGAACGTCAACACAATACCTCTATTCATTACGGTGCCGGTGTTATATGATTTAGTATTGTTTATGCGTCTATGGATTAGGTACATAGAATGCATACGCGCACGTGCGTATCATCAACGTTTTCATTCGTTTGTCCGTTATATGTTATAGTTTATAATTGTATACGATTAGGGCAGATTAGGGTTAACTGTGTAATTAATTGTTGCGGGGTGTATTTTAGTTTTTGTGGTGACTACGAGGTAAGCAAAACTTTGAACATGTCATGGCATTTATAAGATAATTGAAATGCTCAATATCGCTATGTACAGAAATCGCTTAATAATATAATTGTAGGAATTTTATGCATCATATATGTACTGCATCTACCAGATAAATTGCTAGTTGATTTGGTTAAGAGATTCATCTCGGTAAATAAGCGTTATAACCTCAAATAGAGGTTAGAATACGTTGTGTTGTTTTATTGTTTGTACGTAGAATGTTTTCAAATATTATGAAATAAAGTAAAAATAAGTATCGTAAGTATTAGAATGTAGCTACCACTCCAATTATTGTAAATGCTCCAAATGTATTGGTAGGTGTTGATAATGTTGTACGATGTTTTATTCATGGTATGATCTGATACAATTGGCATTGTTTTAGAGGCCTCAAGGAAACGCCATGAGAGCGCCACTACCGAAGATATGAAAAAAGCCATAGGGTTGTACCTGGCACCAGCCAAGGTTAGACTTAAAAATGAGTATTTTTCATTTTTATTGGCTTATTTAAATAAAATGATAATAAATACGTTTGTTTTTTATTTAGAGCACTTCAATTAAAAAATAGTGAAAGTTGTGGTATCTTACTGTTTTTGAGGTCGAGGAATTCATTTTCGATATTTATTTTTACCTAAAACTGACGCTAGATGGCGATATCATACAAATGATGCTATTTCTTGTAAATTTTCAATAAAAAAACGGTGTATTTACTGCTTCACTGCTTTAGACATAATATTTGAGCCCTTAAAGAATTTCTACAAAAAAACAAGACAATAAGGCAATAAAACTCAGTAACGCACAAATTCAAAACAAGACCATAAAGGTACACAAGCGCACAATTATATTACCTGTCAATCTATAATATATATACTGACAACAACGTACCAAGACAATTTAGTAAGAAAACAACCACTGAAGATGGCGCATAGCCGGAATGAATGTTTGCAGCATTTGAAATATTATTATGTTTGTGGAAAATATAATAGACAAAAAAATTTGGTGCCAAAATATGAGAGTATGAAACAATTGTATTTACAGTATTTTGGTGTAGAGGTTATTGAGAATGTAGATTGGGTACCTGAAAAAGTGTGCAGAACTTGCAATGGTTCTTTAATTAAGTGGTCACAAAAGAAAAGGAAGTCAATGCAGTTTGGTGTTCCAATGTTATGGTACAATCCAGGTAATTTTTTTTTAAATTTATTTTATATCATATATGTACAAAACATGTATTATACATCAAATATATTAATTTTATTTTGCATTTTTATATCTTCTTAGGTGAACACGTTAAAATCACAGTGTTATGTGTGTTTAAATAGTATTAAAGGAAGAAACAGATGTAATAGAGGAAGCATGGTATATGTTGGTACAAAATATGCAGAATTACCTAAACAACATATAGAGTTTATTCCAATACCAAACCCAGCAAGGCCAGATGTAACCTCCGTAGTATCTACAAATGCTGTCTTGTTTTTTTGTAGAAATTCTTTATCTTTTTATTGAAAATTTACAAGAAATAACACCATTTGTATGACAGCGCCATCTAGCGTCAGTTTTAGATAAAAATAAATATCGAAAATGAATTCCTCGACCCCAAAAACAGTAAGATACCACAACTTTCCAGGATAATAAAAATAAAAAAGCATTATTTTATCAAATTTTCAATGATCTTTCCTTGTTAGACAGCGTTCCAAACTCAACAACTTCAAATGCGTGTAAAAAAAATCTCGCACTGAACTAAAAAAAAACCCTTCAAAGTTTTGTTATGGATAATGTCAACTTTCATTTGCAGTTGGTCACATCCCATTCCCATTTTTGGTTGTTGCACTGTGTAGTTAGTGAAATCCTCTATCGTGATGTATATACGAACGCCGAACTGACTGGCATGCATTTCATGCGTGGACTTGCTGATGGCAATTCATTAGAAGCTAGACGATTGTACATTGAACGATTTCCTACCCGTAATGTCCCCGACCGAAAAATCTTCGAAAACATTCATTGACGTCTTCGTGAAACAGGCTCAATGAAACGAAGTGGAGGGCCAGGAAGATCAATGACTGCAAGAACGGTACAATTGGAACAGAATGTGCTGGAGATGATAGAGGAAGATCCTGGTAATTCTACGCAGAAAACTGCAAATACTTTGAATTTAAGTCATTGGACAGTTTGGAAAATTCTTAAAGACAATTTGTTGTATCCATACCACATTCAACGCGTTCAGGCACTACTACCTGCTGATTTTCCTCCACGTATTGCATTATGTCAATGGATATTGCAAACATTAGTTCGCATCCCCTATTCCGGGATTCCAGATTACAGTTCAGTGTTTCTGCTGATGATGATAGCTTTGCTATCGAAACGTACGTCCAGTTTAGTGCAGTTTGTGGTGAGGGGTCTATGAGAAGTTTGCAGCATTGCCAGTACCACAGTTTGGAGTATTTTTATCTTCAAGAAAATGTTTAATTTATACTTATTACTATGTGAACTAATGTCCTATTTACCTGTCAGATATTTTTATTAAGTTTCAATATTTAATAAATTATCCGAATATGTATGTATTAGAAAAACATAATGTAATATTTATGAATTTTTTTAGTTTAGAGTATTAAGGTGTTATCTAAATTTGCATTTAAATGTGGGATAACTGTAAATTGCTCTGCATACGATAATTAACCTTAATCCCTTGGGTAATCTATGAATAAAGTATTTAAGGTGAACAATGAAAACTATTTCTGGATGCTTATTAATAGGATCTATAAGCAATTACATATTTAAACTACAAAGGTTTGACAATCATCATAAACCAAAATAGAATTAATTAAAAAATATCTATACTTTTCCTGAAATTATCTATCTGTAAAATACGTATGATTTAATACACTTAATGTTTTAAGAAAAGCAAGACAATAAGTCAAAAGCAACATGTGGACCTATCGACAAACGTATTAAGAAAAAATACTTCTTTAATCTGCGATTCAAAATGGACGAAAATATAGACATATTTCTCTTTTAAATAATCATTTAAAAATAGTATACCTATAACTCAAATAGAAAAGGAGAGAATAAAAATAAAGAGAGATATAAAAAGAGAATAAATCAATAAATTCTTCGAAATGCCAAATCAGATATGATGTTAATAACAAAATTCTTTATTTTATTTAGATTTATCACAGATAAGTCTTCAAATTCATTTCGCAGAGCGTTGCTTTGTATAATTCTCTTGAAATCTATGTAATTAATCACAATTTCTATATATTAGTTAATAGAATTGTGGATATGTGGCTTTTGTGTGTGTGGAGAATTGTGTTTATTAGTACATTAAATACATTATTTATGAGGCGTAGTTAATTTTACCTGCAAATTTTTATTCATTTAGTATTTTTAAAATGATTAAATTTTTATTTTTATTTTAAATCATATAATTTACTCAAAGAACCTGTAATTTTAACATCCATAACGATGATGTACGGATAACGGTAAAATAATTCCAACAGCACTTTTGTTTTAAAATAAAATAGCTGTCAATTTTACTGTCATAATTTTTGTTGACAATAAAATACTTTATATACCATCAGGTTATAAAAATTCAGATTAAATACAGTGTTTCGTTCTTGTTTTATTTCATTAATTTTGTTATACAATACAAGCAACAACGATTAAAGTTTATTTATTTTATATACTTATACTTGCAATTTTAACTAAATTTATTTCTGTTTCTGTTTGCGTTTGATTTAATGAAGATTGACTAAAAGATACAATTAGATTTTCTTTTTGAAACAAAGTGTGTGGTTCCATCAGTGGATTCGTTGACTCCCGACATTTTTACAAATCGCTAATCGCTAGATCTTTGTTTGATTCAACTAATTTTTGCTAACAAAATATCATTGTAAAGCCAAATAAACGAATATGATGGGCTAAATAAATTATTATTTGCTCTAAATATATACCTCTGACAAAATATATGTTGTTGTTTTAACAAATCCTTTTTTTCGTGTGGTAATTAAAGTAGTGTTCACAATTTATTAGAAATGAAATTATTAATATTATTCAAATCTCTACATTATAAGTTAAATTCAATATTTTTTATAGAAATTTGTAGGAATTATTATTAACAATATTTTACATAATAGTTGCTTTCATATCATCATATTTTGTATCGGCAGTGTTTTCACTATTTTATTTTGTAATTCCCTATTGTAGTTATTGAATTAATTATATGAAATTATTAATAAGAGGTATTCATTAATAAACCTGAGGTTATTATTTTTTTATTTAAAAATTGTTTGTCCTACGGATTATCATTATTGATAATAGGGTATACAAATTCTAATTTGGGATATAAAAATATCATTTCCCAATCTTAGTAAATTTATTATGGGGATTATGATGTTGACAAATCGACTAAATTTAATTAGATTTCATTAATCTTATTATAATAGTTATAAAATTAAATTAACCCCCATATTATATATTTGTCAGGAAAATAATTTCATGGTAATGATATACACACAAAGTTATTAAGTATTTATTATTATTATTATTCACCACAACTGTTTGTTTGTTAACCTTAAATTTAAATGTGAATTATTGGCACTAAATTTCAGCTCCTTAATTGCTATATGTTTCTCTTTGTCCTTTATGTATTATAACATGCATTTCGAGATAATAAATAACAAGATGTTAATCTTACAATATCCTTGAATTATCTTAAATAAACCTATTTGATTATGAAGCTAAAATCGGATATGCAATATTACCAAAAAAATGGTATTAGAACAGAAAGAAATCAACGCAATTTCAATAGAAAATGTAAGACTGACAACTCCAAATATATTTCAAGGATCCAGCAAAAGATGGAGAGTTGGAAAGACATGATGTTGAACGTGTTTTCATTAAATTCTTTATCGCCGTTATTTTGGCATAAATTTGTGCCGAACATTGTAATTTATTTTGATGGAAACATTGAAAACATCTTCTAATTTTATGTTACAATAAAACATAACAAATAAACACGCTTGGACGGAGTTACAATACTACATATTCCGTCTATAAGTAAAGGATTTTTACTAGAATGTCTTAAATCGAAAGAGGACGATTAATATGCAAATTAGAAAAAATAGTAAGTGTTAACAATGACTGTTGTAATACTCGCAGATTGAATTACTAGTATTACAACAAACGCGTTTTATAACACCCGTGTTTTAATATTCAATTCCTTTTGTTTTTCTTTCCACTACATATCATGACAACTGATGAAATATTCAGGTTTAATAGATAATTTAAAATAAATCCTGTACAATACTATTTTAATTAAATTATTAGATATTTTTAATGATTTATGACGATGCAAATTTAATATATTATATATATTTTTTAGATTTTATATTTGTTAAACGTTCCTTTTACAAATATGTCAAAATTTATAATAAGTATATCCATTCAATGTAACAATTTTAACAATTAACTGCATATCACTGAATGTATTAATCCCATTCCAGCTAACTTTAACTTCATTTATAATAACTAATCTTGCATTGTACACTTGTAGGGACCTGAAGATGGCTTACTAGGTAGGCCGAAACATGTAGTCTAGATAATTATAACAATAAACTGAATGGAGGAGAAGAATTTACCAAAATATCACTTCCGGTTGACCGGAAATGGCCGTTAACTTTGTTATTTTAAATACACTGTAAAAAATTACAGTAATTCTGCCATGGTAAATCAGGAATATTACATTTAATAACGTTGTGAATTTACCACAATAAATCATGTAAATTTTGTTTTACATGTTTTTCTAGGATATTTAACATGGAAAAAGAAATTTCGGAAAAATTTATAGCTTTTTCATGTAAGTTTAAGATGTAACAAAAATTCAAATGGAAAATACAGGAAAAAACATGTACAATTTTTTATTTACTCTCAAAATTTACTTAAAAGTGTAAAATTGACATTTTTTTGGAGTATTTAGTTATTAATTTTGCTGTAAAAATATAAGGATATTTTATATTTATTTGTTTTTACTTGAATTTTCGGGTAAAACTATACATATCATGGAAAATACGAAATTCATACGCCGCAATGTGATTGGTTATTGGATTATTTATCTGTGCGCGTAGGTAATTTTATTCGTTTGTCGAACTTATTATTGGCTCAATGATATCATGTACGTCACAAACAATCGCAGGTTTCGCGTAAGCGTGTTCATTCTTGATTCCTGGTTGAGTGATTCAGTATGACCTATTAAGTGCTATAAAAGAATTAGGTAAGTTGCTTGCTCTCTTTATAAAAATAAATATGAAAATTACTTCAGTGTTCGGTAAATATAGAGTTCATATAAATATTACATATGAATTTTACAGTACAATCTTTGAAAAACACATCAGCATGTGAAATTTACTAGATGGTAGAAATTTTACCTAAAATAAATTAAAATTGTAGGCAACTTTGTTACCAACGATTTTTACATGTAATTTTATTGCAACTTCTTTTACAGTGTAGAATGATCTATGAATTTTTTATTCATTTTTAGATTCTACGACCTTAAATACGTCAGTTTTCATTAGCTATTCCTATAGCTACATGTTGCCGTTTTTTGTGTTATTTAAGTTTTTCTTTTTTTTTTAGTGATAATCATTGAATCATTTAGAAATTCATATCTCGGTTAATACTGCAAGTAGAGACTTCAAATTTGCTATGTTTTGAATGTAGATATAACTCTAACATACAGAGTGTTCAAAATTCCCCTCATCATTATATATCAACATTCCCTATACCTATCTTTAATGGATTTTGAGACAAGAGCGGCTTTTTATTAAACAGACTAACTAGTCCTACCTTTAAATGTTTGTAGCTGGCTCTGAATGGGATTAATGTCACATTTATTTGTGCCAAAATCTCAAATATAAGTAAATGGTAGAACATCATAAACTTTTAATGAACCACTTGCGTGGAATACCCTGTATTTATCAAAATAAATGTTTGTAATATGCAGAACTAAAATACACATTTCTATTTTTTTTTGCTTGTTCATTTTTGTTATTATTTACTTATACATATTAATTTTTTTTTATAAATCTGCTTTATATTTACCATTTAATTCATAAAAAGGGGCACGTATCATACGAAACGCAAAAACTGCAAAGAATTTTTACTTTAAAAAATAATTATATTAATTGTTTGATCCCCCCTTTTTTAAAAACATATTTTTTGACCAATATTTATAATAATAATAAAAAAAATTGTGCCTTACATCAATAATATTTTTATTAAAACTATATTTCTAACCTTTTCCAGCGTGCGATTCGCTTCCACTATCTTCGGAAGGGGGTCCAGGCGGTGCTCTGAGCGTCACCCCCAAACTAGGGAGGATACCTAGGCCTACCCAGGGGCGCGAAAGCCCCCGGCATCCCCAAAAGACTAGCCGCCCCGGGGAACTGCAACAAGGGGGCCCACGGCGGTCTGGGGGCGAGATGTGCAGCCGCCGCGGCGTACAGCTGCAGGGGGGGCGGGAGGACCCCCGTCTCCAGTACCATCTTATTCGTGTTCACTTTGCCCACCACAAGTTCACAAAATCCTCACAACAAATAGCGGGTAAACACACAGAGAACCCGCGCGGATTTTTCGCATTTAAAACAAACTTAAACGGGGCCCTCCTCGGATGGAATCGCATTTTTCGGCCGCCCAAAAAAATCGGAAAAATCCCAGACGTGAGGGGCACGGTACTGTTCGCCTTCCTGGACACTTTGCGCGGGGTAAAATCGCCCTGGGGTGCGTTTATCGGCGGTGTGCGAGTTCCCCCGATTATTATTATGTCCATGTGCACTTTGAAAATATATATATATCACAAGCACTGACCTCGCGGTAACTGTGTGTTATCCATGCAGGAGTTGCCGTTCCACTAAAACAGCCCGGTCGCCGTGTTGAACGTCGAGGGCGTTACGAGAGACGCCCGCCGCTAGGACGCGTCCCCATTGGCGCATTTCGCCCCGCCCCTTCGAGCGCTCAGCCTCCAGCCGTTCAAATCTAATTACCGTGCCTGGACTGGCGATCCAAGCGACGCGTCCCAATATGTTTTCTGTTATTTATTATTCTGGTCTGCGGGGGGAACGTGTGTGGGGGTACGGGTGTGTAAAGGAGGGGGCGGGGGGGGGGGAGGCTTGTGTAGTTGAATTTTGTTTTATTATTTTCTGATGGATTGATTGCGGCGGCTTTTTTGTGATTTATTGTTAATTAGTTTTTCGGCGTTGGTGCGATAAGAGGGAGCAAGGTGGGGGGGGGGCAACAAAAAGTGGGCACCGGGAAATCGGCGATGGGGAGCAGGGGGCTGTAAAACAGGCGTGGGTGATTTCGCTTACGGCTGGCGAAGTTTAATTATCGCAAACCCCATTTAAGTAGACAGAATCGAATTGTAATTAAATATAATTTTGGTGAGGGGGGCGCGGGCATTTATTCATTAATTTTAAATTAAAATACCTTAATTTATGTACAAAAAAAAAATGTGGATCACCTAGCATTTAATATATAATATTTTGTTTGTGAACAAATCAAAAGTCAATAAAGAAGAGTCCTTATACCTACCGTCAAAAGCGTGGGAGAGTGCTCTAATGAATCCTTGGACTGACATCAAATCACAAAATTAAAATGGAAGCCACATTACTTTCTCCGGAAGGCCCAGAGTGTAAGGGTTAATTATTAATTACCTACTTGTTTCAGCGGGGGTTCCGTATCTCATACAAAAATGTGTACTTATCAGTGGCGGCTCGTGGTCGGAAACGTAGGGTGTTCACAAAATCAAGAACATGCAAATTTTTAACTAAAATCCAATCATTTTTTTCGTACATGTCCTTCTTAAATTTTATTTATAAAGTCTCTAAATTTGCCCTATGTAGTTTGCGTCAAATTAAGTTCTGGTTTTGGTCTGCCCATACTTTTAACTTAAATTTTTTGTTCATAATAATAATAATAATAATAATAATAATAATAATAATAATAATAATAATAATAATAATAACATAAATTTATTGCTACTTGGTTAATAGAAGTACAAACGTCTTACAATATCTTACACATAATTTTCATTCATGTATTCTTCTATAGAGTAGGGTTCTAAACGTACTAATAGAAGGTGTACAGCTTTCTTAAATCTATTAACATTACTAATTTCTTTAATATGTGGAGGTAATTTATTATAAAACTTTAAACATCTATATTGAAGGTCTCTTTCTGTTACAGACAAGTGATGTTTGGGGTAACAGTAGTCACTCCTGTTTCTGGTTATATAACTATGCGAAAAAATAAAATCTTTGAAAAGGTGTTTATTCTTCATTAAAAAAGCTAAAGTATCAGATATAAACATTGCATATACGGTTAATATGTTGTTATCTCTAAATAAGCCTCTACATGAGGAATTGAACTGCAACATCAACATAAATCTGAGTACTTTTTTTTGATATACAAAAACACGGTGTAGGTCGCTGCTGCTACCCCAAAATATCAAACCATATTTTAAAACAGGGTAACACATTCCATTATACGCTATCCTAATGACGTCGTCATCAACTAGCTCGCGTAAATTGCGGATGCAATAGGAAAAGGAGCTGACTTTACTGCAAACTATATCTATATGGTTTTTCCACTTGAGGCACTCGTCAACAACCAGCCCGAGAATACGAGTAGTTTTTTGCACCGAATTTTCATGGTTGTTTATATTTAAGGATTCGGGATAATCTACGTTTCTGGTGTTAAATAATATAATGTTAGTTTTTTTTATGATTGATATTTAGGTGATTATTATTTAACCATTCCTCCAAGTGTGCGACATACCTGGAACAGCTGTCGACGAGTGCATCCAGCGTATTGCCACTAGCAACAAAAGAAATATCATCGGCATAGTTTATTGTGGATATAGAAGAATCTATTGATGCAGAAACCTCAACATTATAAACATCATTGAAATAAATAATAAAAAGCAAAGGTCCCAAGATACTCCCTTGGGTACACCCCTACTTAAAGTGATACTATTCGATCTCACTTGATAACCGTTTAATCCAACTCTGACAGTCTGCCTTCATAACTAAACGAATTAAAATTGTCTTTCAAATATTGCACCGTAGAACTGTTCGCATCCATAATTCTTATTTATAACAATATATAAATAAGAATTATGGTGTGTTTACTTACAATACTACTTTGTTTGGTTTGTGTGCATTTCATTATCTTTTTTACGTACTATATATATTCTTTTTTGTTTGTCGGCTGCACCAAAGCGCATTAGTGGCGGCTTTGCTTTGCCGGCTTTTTGCAGAGGGATTTAACGATGCGGCGTAGTTTTTAAATTGACAACAGCGCAGCCGCAGTGCCTGCGCTGTTGCCAATTTATTTTTGTTTTTCTAAAAAAATCAATTATTATTTGTATCTTTGAGGGAAATGTACGTTTTTTGGGAACAGTTAAAGATTTACGAGTTTAAGTTTGTGATTTTATGTGCGCGGGTTTAATAAACGTATTGCTGTAGATGAAGTACCTCAAACGAAAATTTAAATCAGTGTTTTAAATAAAATAGATAGTTTTTTTTAACAAATATATTGTCTAATTTCCTTTTTTTTACAAAGTTAAATTTAAGATATTTATAAATTAACACTAAGTATTTAAATTGTTACAACCATGATTATTGTGTTAATTATATCAACTTTTATCATCTACAATTCTTTGAAAATCTTCTTATACCTAAAACTAAAATATAAAATTAAATTTAATACAGACCTGTATTAATTACTCATCTAAACTGCACGAGTGTGATTAAACATTGAGCACTGGCTTAATATCAGCAACAAATTAATAGATTAATATATTAAAATTTTTAAATTCCAAGCAAAAGAAAACAACACATGTGAGCCACCCCGATATCTATATCACACTGGCTCTCTCGCTCGCACGTACGAAGCAGAGAGCCAGAAAACAAACAAAAATCCTGGAAACAAATCCGTCCAATACGGAAAAATATAGCAATAGTGAAATAAATAATATAATGTTATATATAGTCACGAAAATTCTGTTAAAACTTAAAGTATAAAGAAATACACCGTTATCCTAAAATATCAAAACAACTTTCAAATGAAAATAACATTAAATTAAGAAATTTATTCAGATAATTGTTTTTTTTTTTAATAAAAAACTACAGCAGTATGTTATTTAATAAATTAAAATAATTACGCACCCTTGGTTTCATTATAAAACTGTCACCAACAAACAGTATTAGTTCTTATGGTAGTTACGACCTGTGAACGGTGAGTCATTCATAAATAAAACATATATATATAGTTTATCCGTAAAACACGATATCTGAACGTTGATGTGGATCGATTTGTTAACGTGACCCGAGAACGCAACGAAAGCGAGCACAGGAGCACACTCAATGTGTGCACCGTTCATATGGAATCTGCCGTATCCCTTCCCACCTCCGTTACGTCGTTTACGCAGCTAGGCATTGGATAAAATCAACGTAGTCCCGCCTACTCGGCGCACGTGCTCCGTCGTCGGTCGCTTGCTCGCGATGTTACATACATATGTATAAAAAGGAACGTCGCGTCGTTTATTCATTTCGCTGCGTTATATTTCACGAATATATTAAGATCGAGTAATAAATTTTATTAGTTTGTAATCAAGGATTTGTTTAGGGGGTTCACGTGCTCATGTGCTCCTATACAGAAACCGCCACTGGTACTTATTAAAGTGTATTAGTGTGCAAACTATTTTACGCAAATGAAAAATTAGATAGTTTTTTTTTGATACCTTTCCAATTAAAAAAAAAATAATCACTCCATATTCATATTAAGAACCGTTGCTTTACATCTTATAATTAAAATCCACATCTAACTGTTTATAATGGCCTATAACTTACATACGCCTGTGATAATCTACTTTTAATCATTTTAATCTTGAACTGGGAAAGTATATGCATATCTAGGCGTTGCTATGATATGACAAACAGAAATGTTATTCTCTGATTGAGACTTAATCTTTATATACGCTTCCTTTTTGAATATCTCTCTTCTGTGTATCTCCCTATGATAGATAATTAATATGCTAATAAAGAGACGTATTAGTATTCTGCTTGATTATGATACGATACATTTATAGGTCGTACCTGTCTGTGGGTAGTGCTAAAAACAAATAATAAAGTTTAGTAATTAATAAAAGAAATATGTTTCTTAGCGTGGAATATTTGCATACTTAATTGGTGGTGGGTGTCTTATAGTTATTAGAAATTTAAATATGAATATATAATTTGATGCAGTGCTGCATAGCTTATAAATTTTCTTTTTTTCTGACATATTTTCAATGGATATTTTTGTTTTAAGATTTTTCAAATGTTTCAAACACCTTAATATATATATATATATTTTTTAATTTTAAACCAATAAAGTGTATTGTCTGGATCTAGATATAGGTTTGCTTGGGAGCAATGACTTTTTCTTGGAAAGATATAAAAGTTAGAAACGATTTTTGTGCGGATAAGTATTTCAAAAAAACCAAATGATAGATTAACTCTAATGCATATTATCTTTATTACACAGAATCGGTTTCGTTGATTTATCATATTATCGGGTCTTATAGATCCAAGAAATCCTAAATAACAATCAATTATATGTATAAAAATCAATCAAAAGATAATTACATTTAAAAAAAAATGTCCTAAAGAATAAGTCATCAAGTAAAAAATTAATATTTAATGTTAACATGACATAAACATTGAAATTTGAAAATTTAAGTTGTAAATTCAACTAACGATGATGGAAATCAGTTAAATAAACTAAGGATACTACACACAAAAAAATAATTACTCAATTTGAATATAAATGCATCACATTTAATATAGCATAACTTCCTATATAAGCAAGAAGATGATGTTTGATATTGAGAATAAAATTTGTTCAGTTTTCCAAACCCATGAATTTGTTAGACGAAACAATTTTTTAGTTCAAGTGTAATCAATATACTAAAATCATTATGAACATATAATATTTTCACTGCAAAAATAATTATTTTAGATTTGAGTAAATAGATTTTCTCAACTGGATACTATCATATTTATGCCTTAATAATTTATGTACATTTGATAGAAGTATATAAAAGTGTTATTTGAATTATTGTCATTATTTGCATCCAAAATGTAAGTATATTGAAATGATAATACTTACCTGCTTAATCTAAGCATTTCCACTATTCAAGGGTAATAATTACCTACTAATTTTGTGCCTGTAACACCAAAAAACCTCGGTAGGGGAAAATTAATAAATAAAGAAATATTATGTAATTAAATAAATTTACTGTCATACTTTATAGTTTTACAATGTTTGGGAGAAGGTAGCGTATCGGGGTACTCCAGGAGTGCGCACGGAATATTGATGCGTAGAGTTATAGATGTTATGCGTATCCGTCGTTGCGATCGGTGTTCTCGGGATACTTCCCATTCAATGCCTGGGCCTGGTATCTAGTCGGCGTTGGTTACTGATATAATTTCAATCAGTATAATAATTTGCTGGTATTACCTACTGAAAATTAATAACTAGTAAATACCTAAGTATGTTTGTTAATGTACACACCTACCATGTTCATATATTATCGACACAATACCGCTGACTCTAAGTATTATTTCAAAGTTTTTTAAACCAGTAATCTTTTAATATTAGATAACACGTACGTACTTACCTTCGAATATTTTACTGGTAGCATCTGTGCATCAGTCGCATTCCACACCATTCTCTAAGTAGCTATGAAACGGCTGAGGTATCTATTTAGATTTACTTACACTAACAACTAACAACACTGTTCGCTGGTCAATCAAAAAGTGACGCCAAGTAAAGCGTATCTATATGCAAAACCCCCTAAACCCTCCTAAAAAAGAGGGAACCAGTGACAGATAAGTTTTAGTGCAATAAATGGTGGGGTAAAATTCGTTTCAAATGTTTCAATATTATGGTAATTTCAATTTGATATTTCATGTTTTCAGTACAAAATATTTAATAATTTTTATATAGTAATTCATTATACCAAACGTATAAGGGATTTTATTTTGAATTTACCGACTTTCTCACTAATACGATTGCATAGATTTATTCCTTACAACAATAACAATGTTCATTTGGAGGAAGTATACTTCAATGCAAATATTTATACTATTTGTTCTAAGGGTATATTGTGTTTTCGGAAAATTTCTCTTATGTTCTAACCAGCAAGATTTAGTTCATTTAAATTTATATCAATAAGTTTCGATTTCTGAATAAATAAAAATATGCAGATTGATAATAGATTTTTTTGTGTGTACGTACCTAAGAATTCAGATCTTTCTAAATAGAAAAAGACAAATATAGCTTCCAAAATCGATACTCGCTCCCACGTGCCAAACTTAAAAACGGACATACAAAACCTTCTTGTCACTGCGATATCATTAGTCTAGATGCCACTTAAAAAGGACGAAATGGGCAAAATGTTAGGTGATGATGATTGAAGTGTATAGTAATCGTGTCAATAAGGAAGCAGGCGGTAATGGAAGGAAATGACCGGCTCTAGACCTCTAGACCGGGGTTTCTGGAAGCTTTTATCGTTAAGTGGTTGGTTGGTGTGAATTTCGCTGTCCTTGATTATAGTACATACAAAAAGGTTGTTGTGAGAGAATTGTAATGTGAGAAGATGAGCTCAATATTCCAAAAGGTATACTCTTTATTTATTTTTTTTAACCCAAAAGTATGAAGTTTTTTTAATACGATGAAGTCATGCCTATATTAAAATAATTACTTTAGTTGCTGTTTTAATTTCGTGCAATCTTTTCTTATTGTCAATTGAATCAATTCGGGTTAAATAAATGTAAGTGCTCATTTTTTTGACTGTATATTTATTTTGTTTTTGATTTAACTTATGTGTGTTAAATTAGTAAAATTTAAAAAAAGTACGAAACAAATTTTATATCAGAATCATATCAGAATTTCATTAATTTTGTCTTATTTAATACACTGAGAAATCCACTGGAGTGATATCAATAATCTACATTCATTAAGTGAATTTTCATCGAGAGAACGACATGTGTCATTGTTATGATAAAATATTGTTTACAATTTCTGATTAAGTAATAAACAAGATTCATTAGTGAAATAACAGTATATTTCAAACTAAAGGAGGAAGATGCTCTATTACTTTTTAATTATCTATTTGTAATTGCCCAAAGCCTGCAATAGCACTTTCCTCACGTGGTTTGAATACTATTTTTTTCCTAGCCAGTTCAATTTTAACTAAACGTCTAAAAATAATAAAGACATACCTGTGAGTGACATGACAGATAGTAGGTTTAATCTGTCAAATATTTTTTGAGAACTGTCAAGTTAGCGTCGTTTTAAAAGTGTTTAATAACAGGTTACTTGAAATTTAATACCTAATAATTTAGCAATTATCTCATAAATGGGCTCAGACTGGGTCGAAAGTACTAATGTCATCTATCAATAATGTCACATATTATAAGATGTACAGTTTCATCATGTCAGTGTTACTTACTTTCCGCCCTACACTGTAAAAAATTACAGTAATTTTGCCATGGTAAATCAGAAATATTACATGTAATAACGTTGTGAATTTACCACAATAAATCATGTAAATTTTGTTTTACATGTTTTTTCTAGGATATTTAACATGGAAAAAGAAATTTCGGTAAAATTTATAGCTTTTTCATGTAAGTTTAAGATGTAACCAAAATTCAAAAGGAAAATACAGGAAAAAACATGTACAATTTTGTATTTAAAAGTGTAAAATTGATATTTTTTTGGGGTATTTAGTGCACTTTAAAAGTAATTTTACTAGTGAACTATTAATTTTGCTGTAAAAATATGAGGATCTTTTATATTTATTTGTTTTTACTTGAATTTTCTGGTGAAACTATAGATATCATGGAAAATAAGAAATTCATACGCCGCAATGTGATTGGTTATTGGATTATTTATCTGTGCGCGTAGGTAATTCTATTCGTTTGTCGAACTTATTATTGGCTCAATGATATCATGTACGTCACAAACAATCGTAGGTTTCGCGTAAGCGTGTTCATTCTTGATCCCTGGTTGAGCGATTCAGTATGACCTATTAGGTGCTATAAAAGAATTAGGTAAGTTGCTTGCTCTCTTTATAAAAATACATATGAAAATTACTTCAGTGTTCGGTAAATATGGAGTTCATATAAATATTACATACGAATTTTACAGTACAATCTTTGAAAAACACATCAGCATGTGATATTTACTAGATGGTAGAAATTTTACCTTATGAAGCAAATTTACCTGTAAAATTGCAGGCAACTTTGTTACCAACGATTTTACATGTAATTTTACTGCAACTTTTTTTACAGTGTAGGGAGGAAAAGTACAACTTTCTTCCCTAAAGAGGAAAAGTACAACTTTCCTCCCTCGAATGAGGGAGGAAAGTGGGCAAGAATTTTTATATAGAACGACCCAAAATAGGAATAATATTCGATAACATAAAAATCAACAAATTATGGGTGCATTTGACAATCGATTATTCACCATCTGTTTTGATACATCGGTGCTTTCCTACAGTTGCAAATGTCGAATGTTTAAAAAATGAACGATGATATTATAATTTTTATACTGTGGTAAGCTCTTCTATACATATAACAAAAAAAAAACTGACTTGGGATTATTTTAATGATAAAATATTCACGAAATTACTGCATTAGGAAAAAAAATGTACAAATAAGCTTCGAATAATGATCTAACTTCTAAGAGCAATCAACGAAAACTGAAGTTATTAGTTCATAAACGATGCAATCCAGCGTTTTGGTGTTTTATCAAGGAATGGTAGATCAATTTTATTTTTTGTTTACTAATGGATGAGTGCCAATTAAAATTTTCTTTAAAATAATAATTTAAAAAGAAATTAATTAATGTAAAAATCTAACTTTAAATTTCCAACGAGTTTTAATTTTCTCTTTTTACAAATTATGCAATAACATAATATTCTGCGACAAAATGTTGTTAAATTAGAAAATTGCCTATCAATCCACTATATCCACAATAAATCCACTATCATTTTGTCGCAGAATGGAAGATATTGACTAAACCAATAAATTTCAAGAAATTAGCATAATATTTACAATAAAATCAATCATATGTGTGTTTAGTCACAGTGACTGAATCTTCGGCTTTTAAGTAATTTGGTGACATTTAGAGTTAAATCCAATAATTTATATCATGAATGGCTAAACACCACCTTAAACGAACAATTTTTAAAATCAATTTGATATTAATTTAAAATAAATAAGATGGGATTCCAGTCAGCATATTTCAAAACAATTTTCTGGCTCTACCAATTTTACTAAATAACAAGATTTATTGAATTCTTCTGTCGTAAGAGTGAGAGACCGCTATTAGAAAAAGATAGAACATTCCCCGTAAGAAATAAGAAAGAAAAAAGACCAATCAAAAAGAGCGAAATCCAGTCAAGACCGGCAGAGGAAAAAAAATCAATAATTGGATAGATGACAAGTCAATAAGGGCATCAAATTAACACATCTCTACGCCTCACAAATAGCTTCTGACGCCTCGACACTTTCGAGCCGAGAGAGTACGCGCCAAAGACCTGATCTGGAGAGAGACGGATTTTAAATGAAGACGAAAAGAGAGAGTGACTGGCAGTAGCGGACGTTAATCGACGAAGCAGTAAGATACATGCAGAAAAAAACTGTGAACCGAATGCTGGTCGTTATTAGTTATACCTATATAGGAGAGAAGAGGAAAGGAATAGCAGGATAATGGGGAAAAAATGGATACTGTCCTATATATAGTTACGAACAGAGTAAATTTCGTTAAATTAAATGGTTTACCCTTTAGGTATACAGTGTGTCCACATTTCGATGCTTACTATTGGTATCTCGATTATTAGAAGACATAGAGCAACAATTAAATGGTAAATGTTTTGCCGAAATCAAAGAAATATCCCTAACAGCCAGAAATATTACATAGATATTTTTAAAAATATATTTTATAAATATTTTTCGTGAGAGGTTTTTGAATATATTTTTCATATTTTTTTCTAAATATAGATAAAATATTCAATTAAAATATTTATTCCATATTTTAAAATTAATGTAAGCGCAATATTTTTTTCTAAAATATTTGTAAAATATTTATATGAAAATTGAAATCTTTTTTATGCAATCTATTTAATTTGTCGAAATGAACTAAAATTGTTCTTGGTTATTTAGAATGTATAACGTCGATAACGAAAAGTTGAAACATACATAGAGTTGTCTAAAAGGCAAGAACTTGTTTAGGGTTTATCAAATGAATCACTATTCTTTAATTGAAGTGTTCTAAATGAAAAACAAACGTATTTATTATCATTTTATTTGAATAAGCCAATAAAAATTAAAAATACTCATTTTTAAGTCTAGCCTTGGCTGGTGCCAGGTACAACCCTATGGCTTTTTTCATATCTTCGGTAGTGGCGCTCTCATGGCGTTTCCTTGTGGCCTCTAAAACAATGCCAATTGTATTAGATCATACCATGAATAAAACATCGTACAACATTATCAACACCTACTAATACATTTGGAGCATTTACAATAATTGAAGTGGTAGCTACATTCTAATACTTACGATACTTATTTTTACCTTATTTCATAATATTTGAAAACATTCTATGTACAAACAATAAAACAACACAACGCATTCTAACCTCTATTTGAGGTTATGACGCTTATCTGTCGAGATGAATCTCTTAAGCAAATCAACTAGCAATTTATCTGGTAGATGCAGTACATATATGATGCATAAAATTCCTACAATTATATTATTAAACGATTTCTGTACATAGCGATATTGAGCATTCCAATTATCTTATAAATGCCATGACATGTGCAAAGTTTTGCTTACCTCTTAGTCACCACAAAAACTAAAACACACCCGCAACAATTAATTACACAGTTAACCCTAATCTGCCATAATCGTATACTATTATAAACTGTAACATGTAACGAACAAACGAATGAAAACGTTGATGATACGCACGTGCACGTATGCATTCTATGTACCTAATCCATAGACGCATAAACAATACTAAATCATATAACACCGGCACCGTAATGAATAGAGGTGTTGTGTTGACGTTCGCAACTTGCAAATATTACAAATAATATAATACAAAACGCAGATATATTAATAGAAAAGTTACAGCGCTCAACTTAGATACTAACTAAATCATAATTTTAGATATATATTATCTAATTTAATCTTTAAACTATCATTTTAAATAGGTACATACTTACTTAATATGTATGCATATTTTTCCCATTTTATATTATTCGTCCTACGCACCAAATGTACAAAAGCAAAAATTCAATCTTTTTTTTTATATGAAATAAATATTTACAGAAATACAAAGCAAAATATTCTTGCAGAGTTATGAAAAATATATTGAGAAAACATTTGCAATAAAATATTATTAATGCTATATAACATATATACTTTTTAAATGTTTTCCTAATATATTTTCTACAATATATTTTATGCATATAATATTAATATAACTAATATTCAAAAAAGATTTAATATTCTTTAAATGTTTATAAAATATGAAATAAATATAGTTGGTCACTGGGGTTGTGTCTTTCATTAAAATATTGTTTACAACACATAAAATAAAATTACACTTGAAGAGAAAATATATTTCCTTAAATTAAAAGCCACTATACTTACCTTTAAAATGTATATATCTTTAGTATAAATATAGTTTTTGCTTACTGTTAAAATAAGATTTGTGTAGTTTTAATGGAAATTTATATTAACTTACAAATTATGGTATCGTTTAACTGTAAACTGACAAAACAGTACATATTAATTTGTTAGTTACAACGTCAAATTAGTATTTACTGTATTTCAACAGCTGAAATAGCTGATTAGAATAAACACATTGACATGTTAAATGTTATTATATTATTAAAGTTCAATACGCAACTTTTTTATGTTATTCGGTATGTATAATTACTAAAATTATTCAGCATTTATTCATTCTAAGTAACTTATGAGTCTTAACTAAGTCTTATCGAGTATAAACATATAAATTTCGGGTTGCATAAATCATAATGTTTACTGGTGATATATAAATAAAAAAGTAATTTGCCATATTTCTTAGGTTAAACATTGTATGTTAGACAAATAATAAAGTAATTTTAATTATGTATCTGTTTATTTCAAAAGAGAGAAAATGAAAATAATAATGAAATTAAAAATATGAAAGGCGTTCTTCAGAAATGACTGTGTCTTAAAGACATATATAACTTTCCGCCGAATAAAGTATACAATACAAGTCCTGAACAAAAAATATATTTTATCTTACCATATGTAGAAAAGCGGCTGATGAAACAAGTATCATATCTTTTATTTTATACAAAGTACCATTTACATGTATCGGCTTAATCTTTACAATATCTTTTTACATACTTTTTCCTTAAGAATACGTATTTCTTCAGGTGTTAGAGTTGTATGTGCTGCACTGAATGTAATATGGCTCTCCCATTACGTATAGTATTTAATAGTGCTTTAAAACCCTAAAACATTAACTTCAAGTCACTATATTCTGTAAATAAAACTTGTAGATTACCCCAGGAAAAAACTTTTTCAGAATTAATGATTCCACTATCCAATTTAGGTCTAATTAAAGTATTATGTTGCTTGTTCTTCAAATTTCTAAAATCTTTCGTATTGTTGTCTATGGTACTATCCTATATCGAGTTATTTCAAAATTTTCGAAAAAAATGATGTGTGCATAGAGATAACAATAGGTAGTAGACAGTTTGCTAATAACCAATAACAACGAAATAGCAATGGTAGCCAGATAAAAAAAAATGCACTACCTATATATCCAGCTTTTTATTGACGGAATAAATTATCATAACTAAAAATCAAGTTTGTTACTTATGATTACTTATTTGAATGCAAATCAGACACAAACTAAGCTAGGGTATATATGTACATGTTCAGTACTAACCTTGAAATCATTCCACCAAATTGTCAGATCCCCAGGTAAGTAGATTTTACATTGTCTGTTGGGATATCCGTCCATTGTAAAAAGAACTTCATTTTAAGTTGCATCTGTTTGAATTGCTATTTGTTTTTAATTTCACTGCGTAATGATTGGTTAAAAAAGCGAGGCACTCCGGACTTGAACGAACCTTCCCGATTGTCGGGATTTTAATATAATATATATTAAGTTCTAATATAAACATATATAAAATAAATAATGTCTACTGGTAAATAAACATATTTTTAAAATAAAAATAAAATGTTTATACTTAAAATAATACTGATATAATAAATTTATATTAAAACTGTTTTCTCAGTGTACTGACAGTTACTTTCATATTAACAAAAAACATATAACAAATAAAAACGATAACATTAGGAAGCCATAAAATGTCATGACGCTTCACACTGACGCGTCAGTGTGAAACAGTGAGATTAGTAGGCTATGAAGCGGATGACAGATAGAAAATGAAACTGACAAAATATGCCAAATAATATTATACATCGTTGAAAGCTCTTTATAGATTATCAAATTAATCAAAAATTAAAATATGACCGCCATATGAAAAAACAAAAGATAATGTCAATAACTTGAAAACAAATGACAACCTGGGATTTCTCTTTACACCAGAAAAATTGTCTCAAAAAAGAGTTTGAATAATGTTGAGCTTTAGAAGCGGTTATTGAGAAAAATGGAAATCTACAATTGTTTTTTTATAAATATATTGAAATTTAAAAAAGTTAGGGTAAATTTAAAACGATATTTCTTGGGGTTATTAATTTTACAAAACATTTCCGTTTAACCGTTACTCTATCTCTTTTAATAACCGAGATACATGCATACCAATGGTGAGCATCAAAATGTGGACGCACTGTATATATGTGATAAATACGCAAACTTTAGTAAAAAGTGGGGCTAATTCCACGTGTAACCTCTCCCTCTATCTCTCACTCCGTCTATTCCCGAGTAACTTTAAGTAATTCATTTCGTAATAAATCTTGTTAGAGAGAGTTTAAAGTTTAGCACGCTGGTTACCGGCTAGATGGGGTGAGTCGGGTTTCTCAAACGACTACGTTGCCAGAATCTGATTAAGAACATTCAATGTTCCGACTACGTTGGTCTCCTTTCAAGATGGGATGAATTTAAAACATTTAAAATAAACCTTTTTCACGCTTCTGTGTGTTTATGAGTACATCAATAGAAATGAAATATGAAACCAGATAAATTAAGGAAAAACATTACCAAAAATTTCATACGTAAGGGAAAGTGTGTAACGAACACCAGTGTCAGAAATATGTATGTATGAATCATGAATTATGAATGAATCAAATAGAGTCATCTGCAATATAAATGCATATACTGCTCTGTTTTTCAGAACACAATGCCCGGGATTTCAAAATTTAATTTTTTATAGTTCAATACTAATTTATATTATATTCAAATTTATATTATTTTTATTTAGCTTGTCCGTTTACGATTTTATTTTATTTTTTTTTTTCAATAAAATCAATATTATTAAAATAGTGGTTTCAATACACCCAGCGATCTCTCTAAGTAAGTGCAAGAAAACTGTGGAAAGTGACTTCCTACCTGCTAGGTGGCACGGGACGCTTCAAAGGGGACCAGATCATCTGTCAGAATCGTACTCGGGACACTTCTTAACGAATAGGCAGTTAATTTTCTCACCTAACGCGCGTACTCTCAAAGCCCCTTCTCGGTTTATTAAAATTTGAAATAAGTAAATATCGAAAATCGATGTGAAACACTTACTGTACAAACAAAAGAAACGTTTCAAACCAAAACAAGCTTAAATCTTTATTTATTTATCCAAATGCTATGTTTCCTTATCAATTGAGACTCTATGATCACAAGGTACGTAAATTGGCATCAGTAAAATACTATATAAGACAAACTTTAATACAAAAACACGTCTTCAAACTCTCCTGGCATTTTTAAAACTAATGAGGTTATGGAAACGTCATATAATAAATTAAAATTCAAATAAATAACGGCGCCATCTACCCGTAAACGGCAAATACTAAAATTTTTAAAGCAAACGATTATCTATGATTATCGATATTTGTTAAAGATAGCTATTTTATCACAGATCAAATTCGGTGATATTTTTATACAACCCTTACATATAAAATTTACTAAAATAACTAAACTAAATGGCGGTTCTTATAAACTAACCCCAAATTATCGTATGGTGAAATAAATTACACAAAAATATATAAGTTTCTGATTAAAATTGAAAGGGAACTGAATTAATTCCGATCTGTTTTAGGTAAGGTGATTCTAACTTGAAAATACTAACTTGAAAAGGATACGACGCTTGGCAATCTCTGGTACTGGACTGTAGTTTCTAAAGGAACGGGCCCCCGGTCTCGGTCAATGGCATGGAAAGGCAAATCTGGTCGGGAGATCTTCGTAGGATATTTTTATAGGATATTTTCTTGGCAAATTTCAGGTATTCGATAAAGATTACATAAACAGGAGTTGTATCGATATTTTTTTTAGGTAATACTTCTTGGAACTTTGATAATTTTTTTAAATTGTGGCAAAAAAACGTTATAGGAAGATTAAGACAACCGTCGTGTCTGGTAGCCACCAACAGAATGAGAATTCAAATCATATTCAACGGTCAACAGCCTTCGATTGTTATCACACAGGTCGACCAACCTGAATTTTGAAAGATAAAGCTAACCGACATTAAAATACCGTTATTTTCTATAGTTTGAGGGGAATACGCCAAACGTTAAAAATAAAAACACCCCGAAGACTGAAAAATCTCTCCGAGCAAATATAACAAACATAAAAAAGATACCAGGTCAGTTTGAATTAACATATAAAATAAAGTTTACATTATAATAAAGCAATATTTAGCATCTAATGCTAATATTATTCATTTTAAATAACTATCTTTAACAAATTCATAATTCGCCTGTAGAGTAGGCAACTGAGTACACGCCTCACTTTTGAATTACTAGATAATTTAGTTTAGAACCTTGTTGTGAATGCCTTTAAAATAGATTCCATACCTTAGATATCATAGCAATACATATAAATATTGATGAATAGCGGTAACAAAAGACACTTTGGGGCGATGTGCAAAGTTATAGAAACAGCTTTTTTAACCCTAGTCCTACCAACGTTTTATCGTAACGTGTTCTACCAAGGTGTGCCTCACAGGCACACATCTATTTGTACACATTGTTGATGTAAATAATAGCAAAATATGCATTTGCATGTAATAGGTATACAGTAAGATTAAAACATTATAGAAAGAATATTGTGTGTCAGAAGATATAATTTAAAAATAGTACAAGATAGTAAAATATTTGAAAGTTATTTATTTAGTTTGCAATTTGTGCACGTGAGTATTTTCTCTGAATGTCACCACAAACCGTTTGCTACACTTATCACATAACTGTGTTGACATTCTGCTTTTCTTTGATGGGCAAATATAGCACCGTTTTCGTTTTCTTACTTCTCGAGCCGAAGACTCCCCTGTGGTTGTACTTGATTCAACGTAGTTTGTATCAATGAAGTATGACTTTTATGCAAGCCACTCAAACTACGACGTCTAATTTGCCCCATTACTAATTCTGTTGTAATTTCTCGTAAGAAAATTTTGCGAAGTCTTCGTTTTTTGGAAATATGCCAGTCAGGATGGATATTTCTCCAAATGACAAATGAAGCTACTCCACACACATCAATTATATTGAAAAAATAGATCAAAGGCACCTATTAGTTTTGCGTTTCACTGAATATGTATGTACCATCTGATCAAGTGTATCCACGTGGAATTGTAGTACTTATTGATTTCAGATTTATTTTTATTTTCCTCATCAATGGTGGAGTCGTTGTGCATTGTAGATAATAATATGACACAGCGATTTTTCTTAGGTACATAAGATACCAAAGTCATTGTCTTCTGAAAACCAAACAAGTTGCTTTCAATATTCCGTCGCCTGTGAGGTAAAAAATTTGGTGGTATGCAGCGCTTATTTTTTCTGAGCGTTCCTACACAAGTTAGGCCTTTGGTAAGCAAACTGGATGCAAGCTCGTAGCTGGTGAAGAAGTTGTCGAACGTAATATTCCTTTTAGTTCTCAGAAAAGGTTCACAAAGGTCTTCAACCACCTTTTGCGCTAAGTTTTCTGCTCTGTTGAGACCTTCTTTTCCTAAGTACGGTATACCACGTAACGGATAACTAGTTCCACTATCGCATATCCACCAAATTTTCATACCGTACTTATCTGGCTTGCTTGGCAGGTACTGTCGGAAAGATACACGACCTCTAAAAGGATTACTGCCAGGAAGATAATATTTCAGCAAGTTTGTATTAACACGGTCCCACAGGTCTCTAATTGGTGCCAACTTGTCCTTTTGCCTTCGGAGGGTTCTAGTCGCTTTATCGTCAAAACGAATAAATCTTAGTAATTGAGTAAATCTATTTCGTGACATACACGCTCGATAAACAGGATTTCCATATAAAGGATTCCATAGCTCATTATAGTCCACCATTCCTTGTTTATTTCTTCCAGCAGTAATCAAAAGGCCCAAGAAAGCACGGATTTCAACGTCGTCAACTGGTTTCCACAAATCGCCAAGAATACGAACAGCCTCCTTATTAGTGAAAGCAACCACAATACCAATAACCGTATCATCAAGAAACAAATTGAATGCGTCACAAGGAGTATCAACATGCACTCCAGGTGGAAGTTTCACTTTGTTCAAAGCTGTTGTAATTATGTTGTGTGCATGTGTTTTTCCCTTGGCAATCGGCGTGGCATTCCACTCGGTACCATCTTTTCCAATAAAAGTTTGCGAATGGCCGGGCGGTTCATCATTAGCATCACTATCGTCACTTCCTTCTTGTTCATCGCTTTCTTCATCGCCAGTTTCTTGATAATCCGCTTCACTAGAAGAGGTTTCGTCATTTGGCTCTTCTTCATCTTCACCATCATTTACATCCCTTCCCAAATCCTCATCACTTTCGTACAATGCATCGAGCAACTCCTTTTCAGTTAGTGGCCGGCGTCGGTCAGTCAACCAATCGGTCATACTTTCTGCATAAATTTCAAAACCAAATAAGCATAAAACAACAATCTATTTTACTGGGGTCAATCAAAACTTTATTTTGCTTACCTGGTCTATACTATACTCTCCACTAGGTAAAAGAAATAAAATTAACCAATAGACACCTAAAACGGCCAATGCGTTCGTTAGGAAAGTCACAAATACACTGATAGCAATGCAGACTGTTTTAGCAAAACGCATTTAGGGAATTCCCCTTCATATGCAACTGGAAGTTCTTACATACAAGGGGAAAGTCCCGAAATATAAAGCATATCTTATTACGGGGGATTTACCCACATACCTAGTTTTAAATAACGTAGCAATGCATTTTATAGTATAATAACAGTATGTGCCTCAAAGACACTTGGTAGGTCGTGTCGGTAAATTATGTTTAATTTTTTTAGTAAAATAGAAAAATATTTTTAAAAAATTTTTATGTCATTCTGTGTTAAATAGTTTATTTTGAGAATACAAAAATCCTCCAGTCTGTGGGCAGTTAACTTACAACGTTCCAGCAATTTCAAAATCAATTGTGCCTCAAAAGCACACCTTGGTAGGTTTAGGGTTAAACTGCTAACCAAAAGTAGCAGAAGCAGGTTGTAGCTGCTAACGTAAAGAAACAGTTTTAGACATCACTACACTCTAGTGATTATTCAACGACTAGTGTAACACCCTAACATATAAAAAAAGAATTTCCGCAATTTCTTACTGGAAAATAAAATAGCCGGGGACACCGAGAAAAAAGCGGGCAATAAAATGTTCCTTTCGCTTACAGCGAAGACAACTTTTCCATAAGAGGGCACAAAGTGAGGTATGAATTACCCCAATAAAATCTACCGAATGCCTCTTACGCCCTCTACCATTTTCAGCAGTCTGTGCGCCTCTAACAGCAGAGGGAAGGCAGACGTACTTACACACATACAAGCCTTGGTTGGCTACAATTTGTATTCGCGACGTGAAACGGCAGTTTCACAGCCCGACAAGATCCCTTCCTCGCGCGCGCAGAACGGTAACCAAGAAAACCCTAATCCCCAACTTTGTGTCTGACACGGTAGCGTATTCAAGTATCTAGCAGTATAAAATGCTACCGTTTAAATTCAAGGAAAGTATGGGAAATAGACGAGAGTGGAGAGAGGATATAGGTGAGGCATTATAAAATTAACCCCATCAACTTTATTATTATAGATTCACCCCTTTTTTTTATTCCTCCTTATAGTCTGCGATATAATTGATGTCTTTTTAATGTTCTGCATTACGGGTCTCCGGCGCGAAAACAAACATCTTTCCCATCGCCCGGAGGGACGAGAGCGCTAGTATAGATCCTTTCACGGATTAACAACACTATTAGCGTAATCCAGACGCGGTGGCGCGCGCCAAGGTCACGTGTCCGTCACGTGACCGTCGCGTATCGCTCTCCGGTTTCTGCGTTAATCCATCTGCGATCGTGCGGCCATGGAGAGTATGGTGCGCACTTGATTTATGGACTGCTATGTTTTGATTCGGATTAGAGGGCGCGTGGTGCGCTGCTAGCGGTGGTGTCGCATTTTGTTTGAGCTTTTAAGCGGGGCAATAAAGTAGTTTAGTTAAAGGCACGTGCCTCTCTGTGATTCCCCTCTCTCCTAGTATTTGCAGCCCGAAGTAGTATGTGATTAGAGGTGGAGGGCGTACAGACTAAGATACCGTAAGTATTGTAAATATTTTTGAGATTATGGAAAAGCTGAGACGCCCACATCAATTCAATATCTCAGCCTAAAGAGTGTATGATATCAGCTGACGACCTCTGCATGGTGTTTCACTAGTAGGGTGAATATATACAGGTTTTCCACGAACTGGCTGGTTAGAAGTTTTCCGGCTTAACGAAATTCCTCAGTTTTAAAAAATTGGGGTTTGCAACAATTTGGCACTTACTTTCTTTCTAAAATATTTTCACCTTTTTTGCACTTCCGGTTAACCGGAAGTCGCCACGAACTTTGTTATTTTAAATGGAACACCCTATATATTATTATATTTTTGAATTTACCATAAAATTCTATGACGATTACCATTAGGGTATCTTATACCTATCTTCAACTGTTTCTAAGATATTACGATTTTTGTTAAAATTTTGACATTTACATTGTTGTATGTAATTGATTAATTCTCACTTGATTTAAGTGTCAGAAATCTCCGACTTTGAAATCAACAAGTACTAACATTGTTTTACCAAAACGTGGAAAAAAAAATCAGTGACATTATACAGGGTGTTTAAAAATTAGTGACATATCCAAGAATTTTGAATGTTGCAAAACTTAATTTTTTCAAATAGAACACCCTGTACATTTTTCTATTTTTGGATGTACAATTAAATTCTATGCCGATTTGCTGTAGCATTCCCTATATCCATCTTCAGTAGTTTTCTTTTAAATATTCGTTTTGTTTATTACCGCTTTCAAATGGCCGAATAATTTCTATCTGGTGAGCCATGACATTAACATCACAACAATTTATTATTATTAGTAAGTATTATTGTTATAATCATTGTTTGTTACACGTCGCGTGTTCAGATCGATGAATATTATTATGGAACTTATGAATTAGATAATGAAAAATATTGGAGGAGCTTATTCTAACCTAGATACTAGAAATTTATTTTAGATTCACTGAGATTCAGGAAGAACTTATAGAGAATTCAATGTAATTAAAGGAATTTATTGGTTGTTAATATATCTAACGGAATCCAGAAAATTTTGAAATGATTTCTCTTAACAGCTTGGTTTCAAATTAAGGGAAATGGCATAAACGATAACGACGACAACATAACAAAATTGTTTCACTAAAACGTATTGTGCTTGTCAGACAGATGTTTTAAAGTTTTGATATATTAAAGTATTTTCAAAATTATAAATTATAAAGGTTTTTATGAAGAATATTTAGATACATGCATACTTAACAAATGCAATTTACAAGCAACATAAACTTGAACCATGACATAGAGTATCAAAAAGAAATGCTCAATGTGAATTCCGTTTACGTCCAAGCATTTTATTATTCGACGTCTTATACTTCTTCTCACTTCAACTGGGTCTAATTCATCAAACGTTCTCGTCACACGAATCATTAAATCTTGCTTGGTAGTACCGAAAGTTGCGTACAGTGTGTAATCTGTGTAATGTATTATTTCAAAGTTTTCTGAATTTTATTAGATATATTAGCCGAAAATAAATCCTATAATTACCGTAAATTCTCTATAAGTTCATCCTGCATTCTCAGTGAATGTAAAATAAATTTAAAGTATCCAGGTTAAAATAAGCTCCTTCAATATTTTTCATTATCTAATTCATAAGTTCCATAATAATAGCATTTATCTGAACACGCGACGTGTAACAATGATTATAACAATAATATTTACTAATAATAATAAATTGTTGTGATGTTAATGTCATGGCTCACCATAGAAATTATTCGGCCATTTGAAAGCGGTAATAAACAAAACGAGTAATTTAAAAGAAAACTACTGAAGATGGTATAGGAATGCTACAGCAAATCGCATAGAATTTAATTGTACATCCAAAAATAGAAAAATGTACAGGGTGTTCTATTTGAAAAATTAAGTTTTGCAACATTCAAAATTCTTGGACATGTCACTAATTTTTAAACACCCTGTATAATGTCACTGATTTTTTTTTTCTACGTTTTGGTAAAACACTGTTAGTACTTGTTGATTTGAAAGTCGGAGATTTCTGACACTTAAATCAAGTGAGAATTAACCAATTACATACAACAATGTAAATGTCAAAATTTTAACAAAAATCGTAATATCTTAGAAACAGTTGAAGATAGGTATAAGATACCCTAATAGTAATCGTCATAGAATTTTATAGTAAATTCAAAAATATAATAATATATAGGGTGTTCCATTTAAAATAACAAAGTTCGCGCGACTTCCGGTTAACGGAAGTGCAAAAAAGGTGAAAATATTTTAGAAAGAAAGTAAGTGCCAAATTGTTGCAAACCCCAATTTTTTAAAACTGAGGAATTCGTTAAGCCGGAAAACTTCTAACCAGCCAGTTCCGTGAAAACCCTGTATATATAATTCATAAACAGTGACAGATAGCGAAAAAAGTTTTTATAATTGTTGCAGGAATATGATTTTTATAACGCCAAATTATCGGGATTTGTACAGGGTTTCCGTAAGCTCGGTACAGCCTTCAACTTTCTTTTTTAAATACCAATATCCCACAATATTATTGCATTTTAAAAATGCCAGTAAATTTTAAAAATAAAAGATATAAAATACTTTAGCGCTTAAACTACATACTACAGCCAGAATATTTCATTTCAATATTTATTAACATTGATATAACATATGTTTTTAAATCAATATTTTGGTTCTTTCAGTTTTTTATTTTAAGCACAATAAAATGAAAAATCACTTTTAACATTTAAGAATTGTTATCTGATAGTTTTCGGCGTCCTGCGTTCGATAGGTACTGTGCTTCCAAAGAGTCAATCCATATGTATTTTCAACGTTTATATAATCGTCTTTATGATTACAATAGTCTTTTATAAATACCTTTGTAAATGTATTATTTTTTTATATATTTTCAAGTCTTCGAGATGTCACTTTCCCCTCCCATCGAAAAAGTATTATAGCTGTACTAAAAACACTCTAATATGCAACAAATTAATAAGATCCCTTAAAATACTACATATTTATAATGTATTACCTACAAGTTTTTATTTTCTCATTTTTTACTGTGATATTCCTCAAAATTTAGGGTGCTATAACATTTGCTCGCGACTGTATCTATCACAAAAAAAAAATGCAAGAAACATGAAACCCATTAATTTTGTCAAAGGTGCCTATAACTGTATGCACGTATGTGAATAGCTTTATACAAGGTGTTAGGTAAACATGCGGCAAAAATTATGGGGTTATTCCTTGGCTTATTCTAAGAATATTTTGTTTATGATGATTTCTGAAAAACCCTTTGTTTCGATACACAAAAATCATATCTCCGATATTCGTTGAATTATTAATATAAATAAAGTATATGTACGCCAATGAGTTTATCAAGTACAAAAATTGTTTACAATGCGTTGTTATTTTTCGATCTCGATCACATGAAACGGCTGTTTTATCTAGTAGTGATTTCATTTGAATACGTCTCATCGGTCGCATTTGTTTAGATTGAGTGACGTTTGGCTGTTTGACATGTCTTTAATAGTTAGTGAATACTCTATCATGATGTATACGAACGCTGAGATGACTGGCACGCATTTCATGTATGGACTTGCTGATGGCAACTCATTAGAAGCTAGACGATTGTATATAAAACAACTCTACAGGCCTTGGAGGCCCTTGGTTTTTATTTTTTCGGTGACTTCTTTCCACTTTTTCCTATCATTTGCTCTTTCTCTCCAGTCTGTCACTCCCACATCCTCCACATCTTTTATTACTTCCTGCAGCCATTTTTTCCTTGGTCGCCCTCTTCTTTGTTTTCCACCAACTCCCTCCTCCAACACTCTCCTGGGTATCCTTTGCTCCCGCATTCGTCTAATATGCCCCAACCATCTTGCTCTGTGTGCTCGAATCACTTGCGTAATTCTTGGTTTAACATACATTTTCTCCAGCTCTCTATTTGTTCGTCTTCGCCACTGGTCGTCCTGCATTTTCACCCCTCCAAAGATTTTTCTCAGCACCCTCCTTTCCCAGATTTCAAGTTTCTCTTCGTCTTGTTTCGTTATTATCCACGTTTCACTTGCATATAAAACCACCGGGCGTATTATTGTTTCATATGCACGCGTCTTTATTGCCCTAGATAAGTTCTTCTCTCGTAAAAGTTTCGATAACGATGCGGCAGCTCTGGTGCCTCTTATAATTCTTTTCTCTATTTCCTTTGTTTCTTGTCCCTTATTTGTTACGGTTACGCCCAAATATTCTAGTTGATTAACTTTCTCTATGTTATATTCTTTAGACTTGGTTTTAAATTTCACATATTTTTCCCCTTCTTTCGCGTCCACTCGCATCTCCATATATTTTGTTTTTGCTTCATTTATTTTCAATCCGTACTCTTTTGCGTGTTGTTCAAATCTATCAAATACCTTTTCGAGTTCAATTTTCGATCTTGTTAGTAATGCCACGTCATCAGCGTAAGCTATACACTGTCTCTTATTGCGAAAAATTAGACCATTCGTTTGGATATTACTTTCTCTCATTATTAGCTCCAGCAGAACATTAAACAGGTCGGTCGAGAGTGGGTCACCTTGTCGTAATCCTCTTGCTGTTGTGAAACTCCTCGAGTATCTACCCTCCAACCGTACCTTATTATTTATATTAGACAGTGTCATTTTCACTAGTTTTATCAATTTATATGGTATTCCTAATTTTTCCAATGCTTCGTACAATTTTTTTCTTGATATTGAGTCGTACGCCTGCTTAAAGTCTATAAAAAGTATATGTAATCCCAGATTCTGCTCGTAACTGTTGTTTTGTAACATCTTTAGGGTAAATATTTGGTCCGTTGTTGATCTTCCGTTCTGAATCCTCCTTGGTATTCCCCTAATACTTGTTTTCGTAAATCTGCAGCCTACTTCTAATAATTTAGCAAGGACTTTGTAAGCCACTTCTAGCAAGGCTATCCCTCTGTAATTATTACAGAGCGTTCTGTCCCCTTTCTTGTAAATCGGGCATATAACGGCGTTGCCCCACTGTTCCGGCATTTTCTCCTCTCTCCATATCCTTAATATTAGGTGATACAAGCTTCTATGTAATTCCGCCCCGCCTTGCCTCAAGATTTCCGCTGGTATACCACTTTCTCCTGCATTTTTATTTTCTGAGATATTTTATTATCTCGGCGAGTTCTTTTCGTAGGTTCTTCTATTTCTTCCTGCTCGTTTTCTCCTTGCTGGGTTCGTACTGTCGCCATTGTTATATGTTGTCCAGTTTCCTCTGTTCGTTTAGCAATTGTCTAAAATACTGTGCCCATCTATTTAGTTTCTCGTTTGTTTCTCCTAGAGTTGCCCCTCTTCGTCTCTGCAATATGTCATTTTGATGTTTTGTCTTTGTCTAATACCCTCAGTTTCTTTGTAAAAATTTTTAATTTCATTGTTTGCGTGATGTTCCTCTATCGTTTTAAGTCGTTTTTCCAGCATCTCTCTTTTTTCTGTCTGCATATTCGTTTGGCGATTTTTCTCCTTTCTTCATAAATTCTTATATTTTCTGCTGATCCGTTTCTGTCCCTCTCAATTTTTGCTTTATTTCTATTCATTAACGCTTCTTCACATTCTCTATCAAACCATTCTTTTTTCCTTTTTTTGCGCAGTTTTTCCCAAACATGTGTTTGCCGCCCTTGTCATTGCTGCTTGTATTATGGCCCATCGTTCTTCTATTGTCTGCGTTTCTAAATTTCCCTCTAACAGCTTCGAATTTATTTCTTCTTCTAGTTTTTTTGATACCCTATCTTCTTCCAGCTTACTTACATCGTATGCCTGTCTTTCTCTTCGCTCTTTTTTTACTATAGGCAATGTTTGTTTAAGATTGGCTATAACTATAAAATGGTCACTATCCGCATCTGCCCCTCTATAACTTTTGCAATTTCTAACCGTTTTAATGTGTTTACTTTCGACGAGGATATGATCTATTTGATTTTTTGTTCGTATATCCGGAGATATCCATGTAATTTTGTGGATGTCTTTGCGGTCAAAATACGTGCTTGCTATTCTCATTTGGTTTTCTGTCGCAAATTCAATTAGTTTTTTACCATTTTCATTACTATCTCTGTGTAAACTTTTTGCCCCCGTTATTTTCTTATAGATTTCTTCTCTTCCCACCTTTGCATTGAAATCTCCCATCACAATCTTTATGTCATACCTTGGGGGTGTTTTCCAATACCTCACTTAGCTGATCATAAAAATCATTCTTTACTTCTAATTCTTTTCCCTCTGTTGGGGCATGGCCATTTACTATGCTTATTTTTCTATATTTGCCACGTAGTCTTAGATAACATATCCTGTCCGATATTGCCTTGAATTCCATCACTGCTTTTTTGCTTCTCTCATTAACCATAAAACCAGTTCCAAAGTGTCTATTTTTTCCACCGCTTTTAAAGAATGTGATCCTCCCTATCTCCACTATCTCGTTTCCTGTTTGTTTCGTCTCTTGCAGGGCAAGCACATCTAATTTGTATTCTGACATTATGCCTGCTAGATTTTTGAGGGCTCCCTCTTGATATGTGCCACGCACATTCCATGTACCTATTTTTAGTTCCCTTCCCCGCCTTTGTCAGTATGGCCTTATACTCATTCTTTCGTTCTGTAATCCTCTTTTCTCTTCTCTTGTCCTTTCGTTGCCATGGTTCGTATCCGTATTTCCACCCTCTCCGTAAGTTAGTTTTTTGTTGCCTGAATTTCCAATTGCTCACTATTCCTATTCCATCTCCATTCCACTCCATCTATGATTATCTTGTTGTATCCAATCTTTATAGCCTTTCCTATATTTTTCTCTTCTTGAGCTCGTCTTATTATATGTTTATGTTTCTCCCTCTCCTTCCGTGTTAAGTAATCGTCGATATATACTTTTTTTGTTTCTAATTTTCTTAGTTGTGATTTATTCCTCATCACATTTAATTTGTCATGTTCGTTCTCTAATTCTACTAAGTATACTCCTCTTCCAATTTTGATTACATTTTTGTTTGTGACATTAACCTTCAGATGTTCTTTTATGAAATCATTTATTGTATTTTTCATTACTTCGGTGTCATTTGTTTCTATTTCTAGTCCTTTGATCACTATGTTATTTTTCTTTTTGTCTTTTCTATCCATGTCATCTCCTTTTTAATGTCTATTAATTCCTTTTTAATTTCAGTGAATTCTTTTTTGATTAAATTGTTTTCCTCCTTCAATTTTCATTCTCCTCTTTTATTTAGTTATTTCCCCATTAAACACTTTCTGGTCCTCTCTAACTCTCTTAGTTCATTTTTTAGTTCGTTCTGTTCCTTCTTCATATCTGTTATTAATTTAATATCAGATCTAGTTTATCTCCTTCTTTCTTTGTTTTGTTGGTTCGTTGTGTTTTCTTACTTCTTTCGAACGTTCCCTCCATTTCTTCTAGTGCTCTTCTCTTTTTTATATTTTCATCGGTGGAGTAATCATCACTATCCGCGAACCTTTCTCTTCATTCAACATAATTCGTTTTTAATAAACGTCTTTCTCTGCAACGTCTCTGAATACGGCTCTGTGTTGTTTACTATCTCGTCGTCT